>NIPQ01092695.1:0-12558 GCA_002806875.1 Lepidotrigona ventralis hoosana
TTTAAAAAAAAAAAAAAAAAAAAAACACGACAGAGAAGTTTTTGTTGCCGGAGAACTGTTTTAATAATGATTATTTTCTAATTTGTATATTGTAATAATATACATTATACTCCGACACGTAAGAAGGAAGTTTTTAACGAATTATTTACAGGGCCAAAGCTGTAGTACAGAAGATTCGTTGTACGTAAAGAAATTCATGAAAAAGACAATTGAAATTAAAAGTAGTGAAACGTAATACTTAATATTTTATATTGTATAGTACACATATCGTACTTATCCACGCATATCGTAGTAGGTATCAATGAAAGTTATTAACGCCAGAATTAAAAAAAAATGTGCAAATTCGTTTTCCCTCTATTGAAAAATGTACGAAGCGATATCAGTAGAATCGTACGGAGAAATAGCAAATTATTTGTGCGCCATATTATAATATAATATATTATAATATTATAATATAAACATATCGCACTATTGTACAAAGAATAAACTATACATCCGAAAACTATAGTTACGTATAATTCTGCATCTTGAAGCAAAAACCTCGCGTACTTTATAATGGTGTGAATTCAACAATTTTCAAATTATTGTTACTTTTGAAATTGTGGTTGTTTCTATAATAATTTAAAAAGAAGACGAAAATAGAAAGTGAAGGGAATAAAAAAAACTTTACATCCGTTTTTTAAATAATTATAATATCCAGCAATATACCAATACNAAAAATTTTTTGAAATTTTTTAGGCAAAAAAAAATTGGCACCCAGTTGTTAATTTTGATTTTAATTTTAAAAAAAACTTTTATTATTTTTTTTTTTTTTTTTTTTTTTTTTTAAGTAATAAATATATGTGCGCGCAATGTACGTGTGTATAACGTGTGCGTGTACCGTGTGTAAAACAAGTATTGCTGAATAAATTCCGTGTGTATGTATCGTTCGTATAAATACAAAATAAGATTACATTATGTATATATCTATGTAAACCTAAACAGAAAAAAAAGTAGTGTACAAAATATAAATCTATCCAGGATTCATTTGTGATATAAAAATTAATTTTCTCGGAAAATATGTATATGTACACGCAGAAATGTTCGTCCATGCTGGTAGCGAAGAAATTCAACAGCACATTTGCGACAAAACTATGATATACTTCTCTCACTGGGTAACTGATATAAATCTTTTTTTTTTTCATTTTTTTCTTTTTTTTTTTTCATTTTTCATTTTTCATTTTTCATTTTTCATTTTTCTAATCCTTTTTCTCTAGTCAATCATATCACAAGTAGAGAACGGACAACATACTATATGTCATCGATCATCAGAGATCTCTTGTTTTGCGCATTCTTTCTCATTCATCTACCATTTTTTCCCCCTTCTTCTCTCGAGAAATATTTATCGCGTTTGGCAGTAAAATATATATCAAAAAATGTCAACGTACTAACATTTATAAAAGATATAAAATATACCTTACGCACTCTCAAAAAATGCCATTTAAATGTTACCGAATGATCTGCAACATTATTTAGTAAAGAACAACCAATTTGACATTCGATATTCATTTTTTTTCTTTTCTTTTTCTTCTTGTTTTTTAAAGTATCAAAACCAAACTTCAAAATTTTTCACTTTTTTTATTCCAGCAAAAAAACTAAACACGTTCAATGAACTTGGCTGTATGAGCATTTAAATTCTATTCTTTCCTCTTCGCGATATTTCTATATTCTTTTTTCTTTTTTTTCTATTTTTTATCGATGCAAGATAAAGTTTAAAGAAAATGTTCATTTATCAGAGATTCTCCGTATGTTAAGCACAATTAACGCATCAAAAAGAAAGAAAGAAAAAAAAAAGAATAAATCACAGACGCTAACTCTGTGCACTTTATTTCCCTCTTTACAAAAATTAGGGACTTTTCGAACTTTCATTTACAAGACTCCAAAATGAAAGTAACGAGAAACACTTAAAAATATCTATAGTCTTCCCTCACGATGCGAAGCGTCCTGCGTATAAAGCGTAAGATAATGTTTTATATTCATCTTACAAATTCACGTGCGCATCACACGATTTTCACCGAGTAACGAAAAACTCGAAATTGAAATTTCAAATCAGCGATACATCCAAAAAATCGCTGCCGCGTTCATTTTCATCTGCCACGTTAAGCAATTAAGATTTTCAATTAATTCATTAATAATCTTGAATTTCATAATTCATTGAATTGTTATTCATAAGAATACCACTGCTTCAAACAGTTCTCGTAACGTAATTACAAAAATAACAAATCATGTTCATTAAAATATACGTTCAAGATTTAATTCTTTCTTCCAACAACGCAACCAGCATTCCCATAAATCAATATTTAATCTCGTGAGTTTTAGTCTTTTTAGTTTTGCACGTATTCTCAATAATTTTTGTCCTTTCATTTTTAGTTTTTTTTTTTTCTAAACCAAAGGAAAAGAATAATATACAAACGCATGCGAATGTACACGAAACAAATTCAGCCTGAGAGAAAGAAATAAAACATCTTGACCGTGTTGAAGGATGAAAGCGTCGTACAGTGAAATATGAAATTTCTGCTTTCTTTTTTTCTCTTCTTTTTCTTTTTCCTCTTTAGAGAGCTACACGAAAAGATTATACATCTTTGCATTGAAAACGATAAGAGCAATCGAGAAATCTTCTAACATTGTTTTTAAACATAGTTCCAAGATGGCATTCATGTCGAACACTCGCTGCGGCTGAACTTAAAAATTATGCTAATTAATTAACGAATCCTTATCGAATATCCTTACTGATTAAGTGAATATCNATTTTTTTTTTTTTTTTTTTTTTTTTTTTTTTTTTTTTTTTTTTTTTTTTTTTTTTTTTTTGGTCCTATTCGCCGATACTACAAAAGCTCGCTATCGGCTATTAAAAGCATTTTCTTTAAAACATTTCTATCCGTAACTGACGTAACAACGACAGGCCTAGTGTAACTGAGTATCATAACTTCATTTCCCACAGCACGATATGAGCATCGTTGCTGTTCGGATCTTTGAAAGTGTAGCCCGATTTAGAGCCTTTGTCGGTAACTGATTGCGCGTTTAGCTGTCTCCAATTGATGTAACCCCTGCCACCCATTAACGTCAAAACGGTTCGTTTAGGCTGCTCGATTTGTTGCAACGTCGTCTTGTTGATCTTCTTACTGTTCGTCTTTAAATTATTGGTCGGTGGTATCGGTTCTGGCACAGACTGTCCTATACTACTGTTAGGAGTGGTCGTTTCGTAGGGGCCATTTCGACTAGCAGTGCTACTGTTTCGTGACAATTTGCCAGTTTTCAACGAGAGGTTCTCCTCAGAACCAGATGACGTATAGAGAGAACTCGCATGAGAATCGACCGACCAATTCGACAAATCGAGCGACCTGGGCCTAGTGATCTTCATCTTCAGTCTACGATCTAACGTGCTAACTTTATTTGGTATGGCTGCCAGTTCCGGATCGCTTCTTCGCAACGGCTCGTAAATCAAATCGATGCCGGAGCTGTTCTCATTCTCGTAGTCTTTCACGTACATCAATTCCCCGTACAAGCCGTAAACGTCGCAATTCTCGCCGGAACTCTGCGATCCGGACATCGAGCTCGACAGGAATCCCCCGCCGGAACCGAGCCCCCTGGGCAGCGTTTTAGAGCCTCTGTACTCGTACTCTTTGCTACGTTTCCGTCTTATCATCACTGGACTGCTGGCCAATTGCTGCTTTAACTTCAGTATGCTATTTGACATAGAGGAATCTAAACTTGCTCGATCCCTGCTTCGACTGTTGTCGGATTCCTTCGACCGTAACTGCACAGTTTCTTCGTCGGTGATCTCGTCGGTCGCACAGTTTATCGTGTTTTTCGGATTCTGAATAGCAAGCAAGAAGGTAATAGGACCAAAGTGCGCGTGGTACGAAATATTGACACGGCCACTGATAATGGGCACGCCTTCCAGTCGTGGCAGAGGAATGGTCAGACTGATGCCCACGTTTGTACCAACCCAGAGCAGACCTTTGCAGGCAAGAAGCGCTGTCACGGTGACCGCTGTTTGATTGTTGTTCAAGTTATCGCCACAAGAATTGGAGGAGCTGTTCGACCTCGTCACTCTCAACACGTTGGACGCTATGTTAATGTCCTGCAAGTGTTTGAACGTCTCAGTGTGATACAGGCAGACGGTGCTGGAGTTTTTGAGGGCGACCCAGAGTCCGACTCCGGAATGAGCCATGAGCTTCACACTGCCGACGTGTTCGTGCTGCGCGCTGAAGCTCTTCATCACGTCGCCGCTGACTGCGTTAAGTACCCAAACTTTTTTGCCGCAGGCAACGTAAACAGACGCGTTGATCGGCATCAAGCAGGACACCGGCTCGCTACCCAGGGATATCACGAACGGATCTCTGAGATTCCAAGTGCCGTCCACTTGCCTTTTGAAAAGGAGGAGCAAACCAATTCCCAGAGCAACGAAAACATTGTCGCAGTGATACTTGATTTGTATGACTGGACCCGAAACGGAATAACTTCCGAGTTCTTCTTGCTTCTCGGGTTCCGCGCCGGCGTAGATCATGATCTTGCGAGAGTCCGTGCCCATCCACACGAGGTCGCTCGCCAACGAAAGTGGATCAGAAGACACACCCTTCACGAACTCTATGGCCGCGACTTTCGTCTCCACTAGATCAAAAGCTGTGACTTGTTTCAATGAAGTAGCTGAGGCTGTCGTTGATTGACCAAATACTGTCACGTGACTGGATATACCGTCGCCAGTACATATCCACAAGTAACTTTGACTTCTTCCACGGCGCCTCGTGGGACGTGGATTTTGCGTGGTATAGTAGCAGCCGCAACGTACCTAAAACGCATATAAACATGCACGAAACTTAAACTAGGAATAATTAAAAAAAATAATCATCGCTTCATCATTGTAAAAATCTCACTTCTGTCTGATGTTGCGAATGATACACTTGTTGAGAACTGACGAAGAGCGGCATTTTCGTAGATGGCCGCTGTTCTTGTTCAGGTACTTCCCAAGATGGCGAATTATTCGGATCTAAAGCTAGCTGTGCCAGTCTAAGCTCCGTTATCCAGTCTTTCTTCACTAAAGGATTTTCCGTTTGGAACGTGTACATCTGTCCTTGTTTCGTCACTAATTGCAAACAACAACTATCTGCCCAAACCATATCTTCATCCTTCTGTTGTATGGAGAGTTGTATGGATTGCAAAATTTGTTTAGTTTTCTCAAGCGTCATTCCCTAAAGAATCCAAAATATACTTGTTCGTACACGTATAAAAATCAAAGCGAGATATTGTAATTCGTTTTTTCGCCTACCTCGTATTTACCCTTTAGTTGCGCAACCAAGTCACTTATCCTAGACATGACTTCGTAATCGTGCATCAAATCGTTCATTTCTACACAGAGGTTATCTGCACCCACTTGTCCGCAATCTCCACTCTTATCAGATTTTAGGCTCCCGCCTTTATTTAGACCGGCAGTCAGTAAACGACTTAACGTTGGCGAAGTGCTTGTATCCTGAATCTATAGTGTAACATGGTGTTGTTGATATTACTGTTATCAGCAATATAATTTCAATATTGCTATTATTAGTGTCATTAATCACTATAAGTTTTATAAATTGTATAAAGAACACACATTGAGTTGTTATACCTCAATATCTGATACGGGATACGTCCACTTCAAAGTCAGTCTTTCACTGCCGCTGAAGTCCTCTGCGGATCTTGGAGTTACCGAAACGCACACCACAAGATCATTCAATAATAGTAACCTCCTTCTTTTAGACTTTGTTATCATGCCATTTTGATTAAATTCCTAAAGCAATTTATCATAATATAAATAACGAGTTATATTGGAATATTTGATTATTTTGTTAGAGACGCATATATTTACCAACTGCGTAACGTTATCTTCTCTTATGAGGTACCTAGACGAAGACGAAAGAGGACGATGAGACAATTTTCCAGATACATGCCGGAGCATTTCTTTAAACGCTTGGAATTGTTCCGCTTCGCGTTTCCTTTCATTAAGCATTTCCGCTAAACTCTCTAATTGAGTCAATGCCAATTGCAACGACATTCTGTCATGATGACCCTGCGGTGTGTGTTTCAGTAAATCCTAATCAAAAGTTTGTATTATTACACACTGCGACGTAATCATTGAAAACAAAAATAAAAAATACTGCGCTCACCTGTAAGAATAATATAAATTGTGGAAACCTTTGCACAGGTTTCACCATTAATCCAAAGAAGGACAATCTGTCGTGTGCACTTATTTGTTTCACCTGAGATACAACCGTATTTTAAATTATTTTATAATACAGTCGCTTATATTATTATACTACTATATTACTACATACCTTGAAAAAATCGGCGAGCGCAGTCTTTCTTTTGGATTCTTGCTTAGCCAAGTCCATAGCTACTGAAAAATTATTTATAAACCCACTGTAAATGTCAAGAACAATAGCTTTGCTGAAACTTGCTACAAACACGTCTCCTAACTTCTCGTCCTTGTCCCATGAACGTACACATTCCGCTAATGCAATCCTGAATAACGTATGGCATTGCAGAATTTCAGGCAATCTGTGAAACAATGTCGCTATCTTTGCTTGACTCAGTATAGGCGGCGAAGATTCTTCCAACGGTTTCTTGTAATCCTAAAGAAGATATTTCTACATGAAGTTCTCCGAACGAATCTTGCGCAGAGCGGTTTAAACTAACGTGTACGTACATTCACTAGCCTCTGTAACGTGGACACATAACTGTTTTCAGAGTGTACTATAGCTGCTACTATGTGTCGACGTTTCAACTGTTGAGGAGTTAAATTCGGAGGTGTTGGAGGAAGGGCGGGTGGGGTTTGCCTGCGTTGCTGCATGCACTGAAATTGCACCATTGCACTGTTTTCCTCTTCAACCTGAAACACGTGTATCATCTCAGTAAATCTGCGTTAACTTATCTTCATAGTATTTGCTCGATAGCCATTTCTCCAAAATTTTATCTTGCACCGCTTGTAATAGAAGCTTTTATTTCAAATTTGTTAATGGACTAGGAAAATAAAAAGAACAGTAATTATTTTCACCATTAAGGTGCGAGAGGAATGGATAGAAATAATCTTCTGGACAATTACTTCACAAAGTTGCGGCATTTGAGGAGTTTTGATGGGGCTGGTAAGGGACACCGTGTCGGAGGAATCCACGTCATATTGTTGCGTCGATCCTCTCCGGATGCTAAACCATCTAGATAGTCTTCCATGGTTACCGGGCGAGTCCAATGGGTCGGCATTGTTCACTCGCATATTTTGCGGCCTCCACTTATCGCACAGCGTCCTTGCCTTGTGTAACGTGTTTCTCAATTGACAATTACTTCTATGGAGAATTAATAATCGTTTCGATTAATTATACGTATCCTCAGGAAGATGTCAATATAGGAACAAACAATAATTGATTCACTGAACCAACAACAATTGTACCGACGAATTCATTCAAATCGTCGAGTTTGTCTCTTTTAGTTTAATGTTCAAAAAAAGCGCGAAGTTTCCTTTCCGAAAGGAATGTTCAAGTTGGATGAATGGATGCTCAAGTTACTTTAGAAAATTAAAATTGTGGCAGCTTGTATCTTTTCGGAGATAAGTCATAAGACTTTTTATTACAAGAAAACATCCTCGTTTCATCCAAGTCATGCAATTTTTTTTCTTTTTCATTTTACAAATTATTGAAATTTATTCGATGTAGTTAGTGCTTACTTAATACTGATATTACTCTTCTCACTCTCGTCGTCCGAGGAGAGGTCATGATCTGACGCTGAGCACCAAGAGTCCTCGCTTCTAGCCGACTGTGTCGAGGTATTGGATCTAGTTGCCTCTAAAGATGGATGATGTTGTCTGTGCGTTTGACCGACAGTTTCCATTTTAGTCGGTCCTACGTCATCCCATGATCTACACCTTGAACGTGGTTCATCTAAAACCGAATTAAACATAACGCCATAAAAAAAGAAAAAGAAAAAGAATTATCGTTTAAAAAAAAAAATATGAATTATCAACAAAAATTTCCACATTTCATTCCTTTCATTTGTCATTCGTTTTTATTTATGTAGTTAGTTGAAAATATTAATTACGTTAGTGTCTCTTTTTTTACTCTGTTAAAAATATAAATATTATTATCATAGAGCTTTCTTTGCTTAGTTTCCGGCATCCATCGCTATTCCGAACTTTCTTCTATAACTATGGATCTTCCAAAATGTTCTCGCGTATCGAACAAAGTTCTGCAGATAATATTATTTAGAATATGAAGAGTATTATTTAGAATATTATTTAGAATACGAAGAACTTTCCTTTATAGAAATACGGTTCTAACTGAAAGTAGGGCGATAATTCTCTGATACTTTTGCTCTCTCCTGCTTGTTAGACACCCACAATTATGTAGGCATTGTTTCTAGCTCGATAGGTACGATGCCTCGACAATTAACTCCAAGTTAATTGCAATATTTACTATAATGTAATAACATGCTACTTTTTTCGACGCATCACATCCTTGAAACATGTATTTAAATATGTCATTTATAATTTATTGTAAAGATGCTGTCTTTTTGTTTGCAATTTTTATTTTTCGACGCAATAATCAAAATTATGATATAAGTATAATACCACTGGTATTGTGTGTCATTCTAGAGTTCATGCTTATACTGAAAGTACATTAAAAAAAAAAAAAATAGTTTTACTTTATCGTTTAAAGGAAAGAAGGAAACAGATGATAGTAGAAATCTAGTGTTTAAACTAGCACAAGTTCTGTAAGAATTTGTTCGCTAAACAACAAACCCTCCTCGAGATCAAGACAAACTCATTTCCATACGCCTCTCAATACCAACTGTATATTTTTGTGAAACGTGTGACGGCAGCTTCTATTTATACAATATGTGTCAATCGTTCGAGACACGATCACTCTTCTTCGAAAAACAGATAGAATCTTCATTGTTGTTCATATTTCGCGCCTGTTACACTTTAAATTACTTGCATAAGTAAGTATGAACTGGATGTATAAATCTGTGGGTGGGCTCCCATGCGAATTAATATTTCTACGAACGATTCAAAACAGTTTGAAGAATTTTGTACACGTTCGCGTATTCTAAATCTTTCAAAAAAAAAAAGAAAAAAAAGAAAAAAAAATAGTAATTTCTCTACTTTGGTCCCGTTGACCAAAGTTGCATATTAAAATTCGCAGATTAGGAGGAATTTTAAATGAACTTTTATTTAACATGATAAAACACACGATTGAACGTAAATTACTTGGAGTAAGTTCACTTCTCAAAGCGTGTAAGGTGCCATTATATAACAAGGCGCACTACTCCATGCCTGTAAATCATGTTCTCTTGTTTTATCAATTTATTAAAGTTGTACTGCTGGCAATATTTATCATCCTCCTAATAGCTTCCCAAATATTTGCAATTTACTAATGGAAGAACACTAAACGCGCATTGGACCCGTATCGCATTATGAGAACCTTTAAACTTGCTATAAACATGTTAAAAACAACATAAACAAAGATAAGGGTAGCACGCCTGAGTCATTACTTCTGAAAGTCATAATTCTGGTTTAGCTGTTTCATGCACGGCTTGACCTTCACTCAACATATATTGTTATAAAAAAAGAAAAAAAGAAAAGGGAGATATTATTGTTTTAATTTGAAATGGCAAAGAAATATAGATAACCTTTATTACCCTCAGGAAATCGCGGTTTCATACACCATTTCATTACACTCTGTGTTTCTTGTCAAACGAACAAAATGGAGTAAGCAATGTGATTAGTTTGAGTATGTAAAAACAGAGCACAGCATAAAAGCATTGCTTCTGTGCTGATAATGGAGTAATTAAAAAGAAAAAAAAAATGAATGCGACTTGGATCAGCCATCTGGGAGTCATTTGAACAAAGATTTATTCAAAGATATTCAAAGAGTATTCACTTTAGAATTTTCACAATACAAGCAATTTATATATATTGAATTTCGAAATAACATAAAATTCGAAATTTCATCCAAGTCGCAATTCATTAGAACCATCTTAGACTTAAATCATTGTATGTTTAAGATGGCTGATGACTCATGCCAATATGCTATGCATATGAAAGGTTACCATACATATGCTAATTTTTTATTATAGCATAGCAAATATATGTATTCTTTAGTATAATAAAACTTTTGAATAATATTATATATATATATATGAAAGTTATTTTATAAAATGATTTTATTTCATATATAAAATTTTATATATGAAAGTTATTTCATGTATACATTTTATTATATTAAATTAGATCTGACTAATTTTCACAACAATCGTCTTTCACCGCAGAGTTGATGAAATTTCATAGTGTTTGTATATATATATATATATATATATATATATATATATTATATATATATATATATTATATATATATATATATATCATAAAAGTCGTATATTACATGGCTTTTATATATTTTTAATATATATAAATAAAAATTTTTCTAGAATGAATATTCGAACATCTTTATAAGCCACTGTACATACAACGCAATATGTTTCATTTAATTCTAACATCATGAGCTTTGCGTAGACCACGTGTGTCCGGTCAGCAATCGTTCGAATTAAAACACTTGGCTCGCTCCCACATTCTAAAGACAAGCATAGACAATGGCCAATATTCCCCTTTTTCTCATATGAAGCCAGCCGACCAAGACTTCATCTTCCACGCTTTCATCTCTCTCTCTGCAATATTTATGTTATCTACGTTTGCATAATTTATGTTAAGTCCGTCATTCTAAGTCTGTGATTTACTAATTTCACGCGTGTTGTAATATTTGGATACCAACAGACGTAGATAAGATTAGTGTCTTGAAATCATTTTCATCTCTAGAAAAAAAAAAAATAAAAAAAGAGAAAAAACTTCATTCACAGATTTTGCCTGTACCTGTTTGAAATATCAAATGCCTGGGAAGGACAAACGTAACATAAGTGCAAGTGGAATCCGGTTGAAACCATCCGAACACTCGGAAAACGTTTACGCTTCGTTTTATAAATGTGGGAAAGAGTGTATTAAACGCAGAAACGACTCGCGTTAACCATGTAGTCACCCTGACGTTAACACCAAAGTAACTTGAGCGCGGCACGCACACCGGAAGGCCCAATAAAACGGACAACGCGTAGAGCCTACCATTTCCGTACAAGGGACAGTCAGCATTATATACACTCTAATTGTAAAAAAAAAAATATATATATCTGAGTTCAGATCCGAAAGGTTGATCTAGTCAATGAGAAACAATATACTTGTGAGTATTATGATGTCTGTCGAAAAAGAATCCAAAATGCAAGAATCTACAGAAAATTTGGAAATTTCTAAGTTCAGGGAAACGAAAGTTTTCAGAGTTTTCATGTCTTATAAAAAAAGAAAAGAAAAAAAAAAGTGAGTAAGTGAAACGAGGAAGCATCATTATTAATCTACACACTCGAGACAGGCAATTTCATACGCATTTTCCATGTGGTGAAAATTTGATGACCCTGTTGCAATCGGCGCCAACGATGCCAGGCTATTTGTGGTACAAATAATTAACACATTATATAATAGTCAAAAAAACCGTGTCGAACCTTCCTGCATCTCCAACGCGATTGTAATTTCAGCCTTATACATTTGTAGAATTGTTCTCTTCCTAAGATTTTACTTTTAGTAAAAAAAAAAAAAAAAAAAAAAAAGAAAATTCTGTATATCTGAAAGAATCCTCATTGAATTATAGTTGCTATTGAGAGAAGAATGTAAATGAATGCTACATAATATTGCAGGCAACACTGCAAGCGAGCTCTTGTAAATTCCTCCCTAATGTTGAACGCGGCATGCATGCATGCAGAGATTGTTTATCATTTCATAAAGAACTCCATGACCAACCGCGTTCACGACTGATATTCACTTAGCGGTTCACTTGTTAATTGTAATAGCGATGCCTGATAGTAACAAATTACGTTCACAACGCGGGAATTACAAATACCAAATTTAAGTAATTGTATTGATATAATTAATAAACAATAAAAAAAGAATAATCTTGTATGAATGTATTGTAAGTTAGATAAGAAGAGATGCGTTACGTTGTCAATTTCGAACTAAACCACTCGCAGTTGCACGATCTGTTACATGTGTTACAGCTCTACCGATATTTTAATGCATATTCATCACGTGTGTGCATTATGTAATTCCATGTCAAAACATTTGAAAGCTTTCCAGCCATGTCCAGCACGGACATTACAATCGATTGCACTCGAGTTCTAAGGAGAGATCGCTTGATAAAATGCGCAGTGTCATGTTCAAGGCCACTTTACACGATTATAAACGCTTTCCCAACAATTTACACTTGTTACATCCACTATGGTAACCTAGCACGATCGAGCAAACATAAAGTTTTCGTCCAGAGACGAAATAAAATAGGATTTGTTGTACTGCGCTCTTCACATTTCTTTCTTGCACGATTGAACTTATTAGTGAAGTTTTACAAGTCACACCGATCAATTTTTTTGTACAAACCGAGATGTCGGTAATATAAATCAGAAA
>NIPQ01092695.1:12627-31056 GCA_002806875.1 Lepidotrigona ventralis hoosana
TTTAAAAAAAAAAAAAAAAAAAAAAGCGATGCATACGAAATCACACTTGCCAACGAATGATGCCATCTCCGAAGGTATATCAGCGATGTAATTGTAAAGCATACGACGCGGCATTGCGTCACATTTCTGTAAATGGTAAAGACGAGGATAGGTAAAACGATCTCGTATTATATGTCGCCTGTGCAACGGGTGCTCGGATTATAATAATTTCTTTTCTGCTCCAATGACTGCAGATTCGTCGGACTGAATCGTATTCGCTGCTCGTGCTATTACATAACTCGGACATTTTGTACATTTTATAAAATATATTTACAATTGTATTTTCATACTCCTTTGCGGAAAGACAGTCAAAGTAAAAGAGTAAGTTATTTCGAATTGCGCAAAGTGAGTGTCTTTCAATCGGTATAATTCCATTGGCAAATACACTTATTGGTTGTTCCAAATATCACATATAGCTTTTAGACAATACAAATTTGTCCTATTTTGAAACAGCCACGCAAACATTGAAAAGATAACACAGCGTTTGCTTTAAATACTTCAAATAACTGAGACAGGTTGATGATACTATGGGATACCTGAAGTTTATAAAAAGAGGAAAATGTACGAAATCCTTCTCTGCTATTTTCTAAACTAAAGCGCAGATTTAAAAAGTACATAATTGCTCGGTATAACCTGGGAATCACGTTATTTGGTTTCCTAACCTCTTCGATACAATTGCTCCTTTATTTACGAATCTCTTATTTTTAAATATGTCGTTCAGATAATTTACATCACACGTACAAGGGCTAAATCTCAGACAGTGAAGTCAATTTGTCTCTACTAACTTTCAACACCGATGATCATAGAAATTCTTAATATATATATTTCAAAGTCACAAAATAAAAAAAGGAAGATCCCTTCCTTTCCTTTTTTTGGAACTCTTAACCTCAACCTCAATCCTAATCGNACACACACACACACACACACACACATTTTTGGAATAAGCACGATGTTTCAGACATTAATATCAAAATTAATATGTAATGGTAATTTAACAAAAATTAATTTATGAATTAATACGCACATAGAAATGAAAATTTGGTGATTAGTGATCTGACGATACGAGAAAGTCCTTCAGTTTTCATCAGAGATTTCACTTGAAATTAAATCAATAAAAAGACAGTAATCCTTAATTGCCTGCCGAAATCGATTCAATGGGAGTGGGATTCGATGCTGAATTATACCGCACACGTTCCCATGCACAAGCACGCACAATCAAAAGAACATCCGATTCGCGACCTTGCCAATCTACTAACCAGCCTTGGTCCAGCGAAGTCTGACTTCGTAATCGATCCTAGATCTTGCTTTCAGGGCTCGTACCCTCGAGAACGTCACGTTTAAATGTACTCCTCCTCTTCTTCAGCATTAGAAACTACCCACCACGTTGCCAAGAAGGAGAAAGGAAAAAACCGATAAATTTGCACCAAACATACTTGTCACAAGATGTACGTAACAATAAAAAAAAAAGAAAAAAAGAAAAAGTAAAGATTTCAAATTACTTCCTAAAACACACTTGAACGATCGAGTCGAACGCGAACGATTTGAAGTTCAATTTTCCACGAATATTCCTCGGGCATACAGGAGAAACGTGACCGTCGAGTTGGAGCATACGATCGGCACTATTCTCTCTTCGTGAGTCGTATGCTCACTCGCGAGTTCCTCTTCTCCGTCGCGAACGACCTACGCGCGCGGTGCGAGCTTGTCTCGTGCGATGCACGCGATAGCGCGAGCGCATGCGTTTCACACGTCTCATCTGCGCGTCAACTAGCACCAACGCGACCGCGTTATATTCCCCTCTGATCGTATCGACGACAGGGTGGAAATGAACCTTTAACAGCGGGAACATGGGGTGTAGAGGGAGGTGTCAAACATCGGTATAAATTCAAGATAGATTCAACACTTCTATGTATACGCGTCGCTGTACTGAAAAAACTTTTTGCGTTTGATCGAGTTAACAGTTACTCACTTTTTGTTACAGTTTGAAAGGAGAAATATAGTGAACAGAGCTCAATTCTGTTTCCCTAATTTTTGCGGACAATCAGAATTTACGAAACAAAGATATCGATGAAATGAAAGGAAGGACAAAGTGAATCATTGCGATCGATGTTGATCGATTTTAAGGGAATCTGCTTTATCGACCGTGTAACTCTGTACTCTGTAAAAACAATTCTTATGTACAAAGAGACTACGAGTTTGATTTCAATATTTCGCGAATAAATTAAAGAGAAAAGACTATAAGCCTCACGAGCAATCATGCAAACAATTAATCACGAACAATAGTGGGTCACTTACAGTTCTCAATTCTCATGGGTCACACTTGAACGATTCGTTACAGTCGTGTAGATAACTTCACCGATTTGTCACGCTATCATAAGTCGGTTTATTAATTTCTCGCCGAAACTTAGGTTACTTGAACTCGTAAGAAAAAAACAAAATTTCGTATTAGAAAGTCAACGTTACGAGTCATCATCATTGTGATTTAACTCTTTTATGGCACACGATTTTAAAGAAAACCCAAGTTGCGCGAACCAGTTTTTAATATAAAAAAAATGGGAAAAAAATATTAAAATATGAACTGTATGACTATGAATAACTTCAACTTTTCGAGGTGGGTTAAAATACATCCCACCACACGAAAAAAAAAAAAAGCTAAGCGAAAGGTGGAACATTTTTTTAACCCACCTACCCTCAAAAAAAGTTAACGCAGACTGATATAATAAAACGCAAAAATTTTCCAAATTTCAGAATCATTATCTAAAATTGAACGAATAACATACATTCACTGATCTGACCTGACTTTGAATGAATGTTAACGAAATTATACCATTCTATCGATATCCTGTCGTTCATCTTCATCTGTATGGGACTCGCGAAGATTCGTGACAAGTGTGAGTAATTCACACGAATTACTTCAATCAATGGAACAACACCAGAGTGAGAGATTACATTTTATCACTTATATACTCTTATTAATTCTTTGCGTCGATATGAGACTCTTGCTTACAAGAGAAAACGTGTGAGCATGTATAAAAAGGATTTTAACATCATTATGTCTCTGTCGATTGTATGCTTCTTCTTCCTTGCGACACAATAGTTTAAAAAATAATGGATCAAATTCGTTCCAATTTTCACTGGAAAATTGGTTTCGTATAGTTCAAGAATACAGAGGATGAATCGCGGACGTTTATATCGCTGTTTAAGTCTAGAACGGCCATGAAGACAGTGGCGCTATTTCGAACGTTATTACGCACTACGGATTCATGCGCGTGGTAGTACGTGTGTCAGGGGAGAAATATTTTTCATGCTGCCTGTTTGCTCTTAGGACGTTGCTTCCCAACCTCCTATTTGCTTGCTCTATTTGGATGGTTCTTCTCACGGTAGGGACAAAGACGGAGAAAATAGGAGGAGGAGCAGGTGCATTGGCTCTTGCTTAGTCCTCGGTAAACAGGAATTTTTAAACAAACAGTAATATCGCGCGCAGGTGTGTGTGTACAGCATTGCTCTTGCTCCCGGCGTATTTGCAATTTTTAAAATTCAACTTCCTTAGTATCGGGTATTTTTCTGCTCTCACAGTACTTTAAATATAACGTTAGTGCAGTATTTTATTTTTTATTATTATAGTATTGAGATTCGTATGATCAAATACTCGCCGATCGCTTAAATTCGAGTGCGAACATGTATCACACGCGGAGGAGAATTATTTCGTTCGAGGTCGCTGTTCTGTGATCTCGGCTCGTGAATGTATCGGGGGTGAGAATGAAAGATAAAACCAGAAAGTAAGGCGTGTCAAGGTTTTCATAGAATTCATATAAGTACTATATATCTTTACGAAAATATCAGATCTCATCGTTCCTCTCCTCTTCCCTCTAATTCATACTTAACACATTCATAAACGAGATTGCGCAAGGAAATCCATTAGTAAGCGCATTTTAACTATACACATACACACCTGTGAGGAATATCTGTGAGCAACACCGGCCAGGCTAGCCAAGATTATTATACATACGATGTATCTCGGTATGCCTCGAAACTTGCAAGACAATTCAAGCCAGTCGAACCAGTTAAGCGTGCTCGTTGTATCGAACACCCACGTAAATGCATAATCGCCTACGAGCGAAGGGTACATTGTTTCCTCTCTTCGAAAATAGAAGCTGGCTATTATACGCATCCCCTTGGATCTTCGCGTCCTCTCGCCAATGCATCGGCGTTGAAGTTCGTTTCGCCTGGGTTTAAATAAGAACGGGCGCATCGAACGGATAAGGCACAGCAGCATGCAGGTGCAACGCGACAATGCACAACAAACTGCAGGTATACGACCGTTCTCATGCACGGATGTGCACACAAAGACGTATGAACACGGACGGTAGCTGCAATATCCGCGAGATGCATCCCACACGCCGCCGTGTTTGAACTTTCTCGTTTACGGACAAGTACATATTAGGCAATATTGTAATATTAATTCAAATCTCACGTAGCCTCTTGTTATGTTGAAGGATACAAAGAGATACAAATAAATTGCTAAACTTCATAGTTAAGTCGACTTCTTTGCGAATTCAATTCGTATAGAAATTCACTAGGGGCCACCCACTGTCGATCGATTCGACATCTTTATATAATTTGAACGTCTCGTATTGAAATTTGAAGATTTTCGACGATTGTTTGACGTATGACTGTTCTAGCAACTCGTGCGTTATTGCTCAAACTCTTTGGTTATACGTAAGTGCATTCGAGTAATATTGAGCAGCATTAATTGATATATCTTGTCAATGATCTCGCATCGATCGTACTTCTCGAAACATGCGCAAAGATTGAAGGGTTCGTGTATTTTTTATGGTTGTAAATTACAGTTTTTTTACGTGTATTTTTTATATTAATAAAAATCAAGTGTCCGACACTGGCTAAACGAATATTATAAGTGTCGGTCCGCAGGGACCGACGCCGGTCGAACGAGCGATGGGGTGTCGGTCCGCAGGGACTGACACCGTCTCGAACGTGTTAAGTTTCTATCAACTATTAGTTGTTCCAACAAAGAGTTTATTTTTTCAAATCGATAAATTATCGAATAACTCACGACAAAAGCAACGATAATCGCGAGGACAATTCAATTATATCCAGGATATACGTACAATATAACGTCCTTGTTTTCCGGAAGAGTCTTGTAAAATCTATTGCGTCACAAATTGTGTTGCACGACCGATTAACTACCACGCGTCTCGTTTATCTCTGTTTCCTGACATGCCGATTAACTGTTCCATATTTCCGTTGCGACACCAACCTAACCTATATCCCTTTCAGTCGAGTATCATTAAATTAAAAAAAAAAAAAAAGAGAGAGAATGCTAACGATAAATTAATTCGAAAAATTATTTTATCATTAGAAACGATCTTCGTTGAGAGGAAGCTAAATACATCAAATACTTGATATCTTACAGTTCCTAACCTAACTCACATCCCTTACAACATCGACAATCGATTAATTCGCGTGTCCGCAAATTATTTAATTGTCAGGAGCAATTACCCATCGAAAAACAATCCAAATATACCATTTGGCTTGACGAGCAAGAAAGAAAGAAAAAAGGTGGCATTTTGCGTTTTACAGTGTGCGGTCATTAATTTTAGGACGCGTCAATTAGTTAAAAGCAACTAGTGGAGCGTGAGCCTATATAAGTCTGGCAACAGCGCGCCACTTGAACGTTCATTGTAAGCACGTAGAGTTTGTATGTGGCCCCGTGAGTCGTGTGAGCTGCTCATGGAGAGGCCAGCTTTTTACAGTGACACACGTGCTCCCCACTAACTTTATTTCTGACGACAGAGTCCGCGATTCGAGGAGTCATCGGCACGGGAATACTTCCTTTTTCGCTAGCGGGGAGCCGAATTTACTGCAACTACGCACCCGGTTATCCCTGGCCCCTTACCCGGTTCGCATTTAAACGCGCATAACTGAGATTAGGCGGCAACTGTTCCTCCCCGGCGGCGAGAACCGAACCAGGTTTCATTATACAGCTACTATGATTTTGCAATTTTGATTACGCAAAAGTATTCGCGCGTATTCTTCCACAGGATGTTATATAATGGTACAATGGCCTCGACCGTTATAAACAATCATTCGGAAAGCGATCAATGAGTTCTTTCTTCTTTTTTCCTCTTCACTTGTTGGGAGCGGTTAACCTTGAATTTTAGTTCACTTGGATCAGTGACGAGAGAAAGTTAGAAAATGCATCTCTATTGATGATGCAAAACGAGAGAAGATCCCCTAGTTCTAAATCGTTAAAATCGTTATTTGGCAAGACTATAATTTGAAGATTACCATTGACTCGTAGGAGATATCTGAGATACCAGTCAGGTAAGATATCACTAAAACCAGAGATGTTTGTACAATAGTCGCATTGTATAACTTGCATAATTAATCGTATTTGTTCGTCTAACGAAGTTAAATAATATTGCAAAAAAAAGAAAAGATTTGCATTGGTTGAAGGTTAAAGGAGATAAAATGCTGTGCATTGAAAGGTATTGAACACCATATTAACTTACATACGTATGTGTAATGCATGTCTATGATAGAGAGGAAAAGTAAAGTGAAACAGGTTTTTAGGAAAAGCGAAATGACTCGCGAATAATGCAGGTTATATCGAATTACGTATATTGCCATTATCAATTACTAATTGCTTTTTGCGGTTCCATACGCGCGATGCTTATGATGGTCAGTACCCCATCTTTTTATCTTTTTTAGTTCTTTGGGACGACTAACACGTACGTGCAATTAAATCATATGCCATATGAATATTATTTATCTAAACACGCGCAAAAGCAAAGCTCCGCTTGCTAATAAATCTGACATCGGGCTGGGAGAGATTTTAGATTGCCCGGACCGGGTAATTTAAGTTATCCCGTCCGCCGGGACTGAGAGCAATAAACAGAAGAGAGACGCGCGAAGAAAACCACGTGGCCGTATCGCACGAAAGCTCCCCTGGCAGACACGCGAACGAAAACAAGATATTTTTTCGCCCGGCCATCTATGAATATTCAATCGGAGGCTGTTTGATGTACAGTTACCGGGTGTTGCTCTATCGAAAGGTAGAAATTAGTACCTATTTGTTCCCTTTCACTATCTCAACCGGTTCATCTACGTGCGTAATAATAAAAGCGAGCGGGACATTTTTAATAAGCCAGCGAAATACCGTCCGGCCAGTGTGACATTTCAATCCGCACTTTTACAAGAGAAAGCACGCCCACGCGCGAATAACAGGTCCTATACACAATCTAGCAGACATTCGATATCAACTCGGCCGCCGGTTTATAAGCCCATATATCACTCGGGCCATAAATTACCATATTAACCCCGCGTGGACGTTAGTCCCAAATGGGTTTGGCTCAAGCATCCCAAAACTCGAATCGAGACGAATTAGAATTTTAAATCGATATCTCACAGGTGTCGCGCGTGCGGCAGCTACCAGATCGAACACGATAGAAGGCGTGCCGCCTATTACGACAAATGCACTTCAATCCCGTGGCAAAAACATGCAGTCCACTTTTTCGTATCGCGTTCGTAAACACACGCAGCCGCATTTCATACGTCTCGGGCCTTCGCATTGTCGTTTCACGACTTAACGCTCGTCACATGTGACCGGGCATTTATAACCTAAAAGAAATCAAATTATCTTTCGTCAAGAGTTCACACATGGATTTCGTACAGTTACTGAAAATTTATATACTATGTGTAACATACGAATGTAGTACGTAAATATATATAAATAGAAGAATATATTGTAAATAAACTATTAACAGGATGTGATTCATCTTCACGGTAAGTTTTACCGGTATGTTACGTCGAACTGAGAATCCGCCACTATGATTCATGAACGGACTCGCGTTGCACACAAATTTCTTTTTGACGAAGACGATAAGCGACAGGCGTCGTGAAACGATACTCGGCTGAATCGGAGAAGAAAGAAGAACAGAGAAAGACATATGGACGATGCACGAAGAACGCGGAACGAGCACTGTTCTGATGCTGACGCTGCACGACACGGGGCGTTTCGTCGTTTCCACACAACTGTGCCGATGCCAATTACCGGGAACAATGATTGACTGTGTCGCAACGGAACCAGCCGCACAGAGTATATCAATTCCGTATTTTCAGCAACGTTCCACTGAGCCGAGGGCAAATATTTTTACAAATAATCGTCTGTACTCTGTCTAAACTGTACTAAAAAAAAACCATCATCGATTCAAATGGAAAAGAATCATTCTATCCTACGCGAATCTGGCGAATGCGTTTCGAAATTAACGACAGATACTTTGTGTTTTAGGTTTGGACACAAGGCGATATCGAAGGGGTGAACGTTTCCCGTTGCGCCGCACACGAAATAATAGGGAACAAGCACTCACGGAAACTTACACTTAATCAGGATGACACCGTTATGCAGTTCCTCCATCTCGCGGAGGCGAGCGATCCACGTCGCGTTTCGTCCTCCAGGTTAAAAGCCACTGTTCGCTGTCCAAGCCGAGTGTACGGTTGGCCGTACGTTTCGTCGGTCTCGGGCAACGTGTTCACCGATCAGAGCCGAGGAGGCCAACATACGCGTCGGCGCACGCTCTTGGCGTTCCAGTCGGCAGAGTTGAGGAACACTTCCCAACCCGCCAGGGAACGACCACGGCTGAGTAAAAACAAAAATTACGCAGCGCACGTGGTCGTGCGACCGGTTGCAAGCGCGATTAATATTGCAGCGTGCACCGATAAGAACGCATCGTACGTGACAAAGAAACGCCACCGAAACCGAGTATAAACATGGCCGTGCGCGCGCGTCTCTCTGGCTCTCCGTGGCCCGCGGACCCGTCGTCACGCACTGAGGGAGGTTGCATGGAAACGAAGGGCATGGAGGAATGATAGAGAGCGGGAGAGAGAGAGAGAGAGAGAGAGACAGAGAAAGAGAGTGAGAAAGAACGATCAAGGCTGCGGCCGACCGAGTGAAAGAGAAACTCGTCGAGAAAGAGAGAATGCAACGGAGGGTGCTCTAACTTATGAACGAGAGAGAAAGTTAGAGAGAGAGAGAGAGCGAAGGAGTGGACAGGCCGTGTGTGGAAATGAACTGGCAGAAAAGGAGGCCAGTATGCAGCTTGCGGACGAACAAGGATAAAAAGAAAAAAAAGAAGAAAATCGGACAGAGAGGTAGAATGAAAGAGTGGGCCATTCTGTGTTGTACGTTCTCAAACAGATGGAGAAAGAGAGAGAGAGAGTGAAAGAAAAGGAAGAACAGATAAACGAAGGCACGACCAACATAGAATAGGAGGAATAGAGACGGTCGCAGAGTTTGTTCAGACAGTTTGTTCAAGTGGCCGGCACGCGGCGCCACTTTCAACGTCCAACTCTCGATCACAGCTTGCATCTGAACAAATTCTTGGTAAAAATGCGATTTTCTGACCTGAGCTCTTGTTAAGCACGGAAAATGAGTAGGTAGCAGCTGGAGGAGCCTAAAAGTCCTTCTTACTGGAAAGCTGCGGGTCATAAAGGACACTTCGGTGAGGAGTTCTTGGGAAAATTTTACAGCGTTAACGAGTCACATTTTAAAAGAGAAAAAATTTGTACTTGCATTCAAAAATATGCGAAACTGTTATTATTTAAAACGTCAAACTCCCAATGCGATTATCGGATTTATCAGATTCGATTCTAGATATTTTCACGAGATTAGTCACCAGATCAATCTCGCATTAAAAAGTTAGTGCTCGTTCAGTGCATGCAGCTAAAAATCTCGCAATTATCTACATAAGTGCTATACTATATTATTGAGATATAATATATAAAATTTATAAATATAATAGAAATTGGCTTATAAATAAAAATATCTAGGAACAAAGAAACAAATGAAACAACAAAAATGATGATGTAAGTTATTTGCAATTCAAGAATCAGTGTAAAGAAGATATCGACACACAAGCGACTCTTGTGTAGATGAAATACGATGCATCTCGGAAGTCGAAAAGCGTTTATCGAATGCGCGGGACATGCACGAAGCAAAACTTTTTCTTTTGCAAGAAAAAAATTACATATTTCCAAAGAAAGTACACTTAACGAGGTTAAAAATTTCTGGGGAAACTGGAAAATACTGATGACAAGGGTTAAAATTTCAATTGTGTTCCTAAGAATTCTCAACTTTGGTCTTAAAAACAGCAACTCGCGTCAAGTTAAATATAAGTTGTTTCGATTTCTAATTCGAAATAAATTCCCCTCTCATAAAAATAAACGAAGGCTTCTTGTTCTACAAAATCCGAACGTCCGAGATTTTGTAAATCTCTATAATTTACAAAAAAAACACGTGTATTTGACCTGTGTTAACAAAGGTTGATATTGTCATCGAGAACTCTTTTCAAAGAGATGGTACACGCAAGTTAGCCGAGCAGAAAGGAAAAGGCTGCCGTGTTGTGCAGCTCTAATAAGAGATGGCGACACGGTTTGTTTTCCTTTCTTGGTTGGCACGTATTCAAAGAGTGGCCGGTCATATATGCTCTCTCTCTCTCTCTGTCTACATATGCGCATATTACCGTTTCAAAATCATCGGCGTGCCTCGCTAAATCTATGTTTGTAGCTTCTACCACGGGCGGTAGTGGCATGTGCTCGACATTTAACTCCCCTCTCCCCTTGCTCGCTGGTGAAGACTGAAACCAGGTCTGGATCTTAGTACGCATCAGAATCCCCCGACTACGAGAGGTAGTTTTCACGTCGGATCGTATATCCTTCCGTAAATTCCGCGTGGCACGGTGCCTCATCATGACGCAGGTCTCTCAGCAAGCGAAATTTCGATGTGAGTTCTGGCAAACACCATGTCTGTCAATTCAATAAAAACCACGTGTACACTCGATTCTTTCTCTTGTATCTGGCCATGACGTTGTTTATCAATGACGATGCCGATTGTGCCTTGAACGCGAAACGAATGACCGTTTTATCGAGGCGCGTCCCTTCCCTTCTGTTTTTACTCGTCCCGAGCTCGTACGTCGTCATTGGCCATCGGGTCCATTTTTCTACGCGAATGCATTGTGATACGTAAGAATTTCCTTTGTGTTGTCATCACTATGAACCACTAAATCTACGTTATTACTTTTCTTTTCTTTCGTAATGTTTAGTTCGAAGCACACGCTTCTCAGTTATCGACTTGTTGCAATATTCATTTTTACTTATCGTTCTCGCGGTACATATTTTCGCATTCTTTTTCGTTGAATCTCACCTATATCTTTCATCTATTAACTAATTAACTAACATGGCTATCGTGACATGATTCCATTGGCCGTATCTGACTAAATTTTTCGTTAAAAAAAAAAAAAAAAAAAAAAAATTAGTTGGACTTACACCTCGATGCACACGAGCGATTCAGAAAAATGCGCAATGGAATATGCATATTAGTGCGCTCCTATTCGCATGCCACCCGTACTATTAAACCACATGCGCACTCGGATTGTTCCCCTTGTATTTTGCTCTTCTACCATTCTGCTTCTCGTTTTTTCCTCGACGTGCGGTGGTAATCGGTCTACGTCTACCCCATTCTCTGAGACACGACATTCCCTCCCTGAGACCGACGTAATGAGCGTTTAATAGGAATCATTACCACGACCACGGCGATAATAATCGCGAGTCATGCAGGTAGTCACGAGGATTTTCCCTCCCATTTTGTGGATGCCTACAGGGACCGAGAATCTCACTCGCCGTTTCATTCAGCTGCGAAAGGAAAACGGGAAACTCTTTACCGGTCGCAAATATTCAGCCCAAGCTGGATGGCAGTAAGTATAAGACGAGACTTAAGCTTGTTCTAAACTGTTCCTCATCTCGTACGGAGGAATTTGGAATATTTTCATCTTTAACTCGAACTTCTTGACAGAAATCAAACGAGGCCTCTCTAATTGTTAAGTGGAAAGATACGTTGATATTTTGTAAAATGATATGATTATATATTTCGTACTAATATATGTAAATATAAAGATGCGACGAGTGATTATCACTTTCTTTTTTTTTAATTATTATTAAACGTTTTATTGAGAACGTAGATGTGATACGCATGTGGCTCGCAAGAGAACACTGGAACGTGTTCTCTGCGTTCACATGTATAAAAATACCGACAAAAAGAGTCTCGTTTGTATCATTTATCAATTGCGACATTCTTGCGCCAGTCGACCTCGAGTGTAAAAAAGAAATAATTTTCCATACGTCGGGATGAAATCACAATCACAAGTTATGTTTTTATTATCGAGAAGCAGAGAGAGAGAGAGAGAGAGAGAGAGATAATTACACTTTTATTTACTTTTATTTTAAGGATAAGATAACTTATACCTTGAGAAAAGTGGTTGCAACTGGTGAAATCGAAAAAGAGAGAGACTATGCCAGAAACGAAATTGTATATACTGAAATGGCGCAGAATGCAGAAATAGCGAACCACTATTATTAACGACTGTGGCGAACATTGGAAGAAAAATGGGAGATTCGTCTATCGTTGACCGAGCTTAATCGATGTATTATAAATTGTTCCGTTTGAAATATAGCTTGCACTAATTAACAAAATTATATTACAACTTGACTCGAAAGAGTTCGAAATTTGTGCAGTACGATCGTTTATCAATCTTGCTATCATTTTGACAATAAGACTGACTTGTTTAGGCTATCAAAATATATTAGACGTATATATTGCTTTATAATGAGCGGAAGCATTACACTGGCACCCTAAACGCAAACGTGTGACAAGAGCGGAAACGGAAATGAACAGCAGTGCTGTACTTCATCCTACGTACCACCGTCATCTTGCCGGAATATTTATCATTCGTTCTTCTTGAACCGTTTCGTTATCAGCGAAAATGCACACGCCACTCGATAAGAACAAAAACAATAGGCCGATTTTATTCCGTATCGCGAACGTATAGGCCTTCTCGCTGTTCGTTTCTTGGAACGTAAATTGTTGAGGATACGTAATAACACGCGTTCCATTGTCTGAAATCATTTCTCGCTATCTGAAGTCACACTCTCTCGTTGTTTCCCGTTAATTCCTCAGGTACATTTTGCAACAGATGCGTGAGGAATTCCCTAGCATAATGGCCAACGTGCATTACAAAGTACTGAAGAAGAAATGGTCGAACCTGTTGCAGCAGTACAAAGTGAGACAAGACAGACACGCCTTTTATTGCCCTAACCATTAACCACTATTGCACGCGTTGATCCCCGTGCATGAGTTACATCGCTTCACCCTCGTTTGTGTTCATTACAGCGTGAAGCATAATAAACTCGTTTCCCTTGCTGGCTAAGATAAGCGCCCATAACCGCGGGCGACCGGCCAATCACGACGACTGAATCGCCGGGAATTCATATAAATTCGACACGATGCTCCCAAACGCTTCGATTTCGCTCGATATCATCGTCTGATGATTCTAATTCACAAAACACGGAAATGAGAAGGGGTCGAAGCGAACATCCCCAAGTTCGATGTTCTTCTAGAACGATATACTTTTAGCATGCAATGCCGCGTGTTTTGACCTGCTACAAAAATAGATAACTGCAAATCATAATGTATTCTAAAAATATTAACGCTTTGCATGCCATTCAGACCTGAAATTAACAACTGCCTTCGCGCGATTTAGAAAGATTTGAACTCACGAATCAAAAAAAAGAAAAAAAAAACGAAGAAAATGAAATTGCAAATGAATAGCTAAATATAACACGATTCGTCATTATCACATCAGCGATTTGTTAAAGGAAGTGAAGAATCCGGTACACGGAGACAGAAATAAGGCAGATGACGTGTCGTGGCCGTTTTACAATGCGATCGACGAGATTCTTGGATACGATCAGGGATCTACGCCGACCAACGACGTATACATCGATCCACGCGAGTTCCTCTGCGTCTCGGTGACACCGGAGGAGCTCACCTCGTTCGTGGACGCGCGATCTGCTCCGGAAATCGACCGTCGAGCCAGCGATTCGCTTCCGGAACAGCGGTTAAGGGCCCTCGGTGCTAATTGCTCGATTGAGATCAAGAAAGTACGACCGGCTAATGCTAGCAGGTATAACAGTTATTGCGAAAAGTAGGTTCACACAAGTATTTCAAATATCAAATATTTTTGAAGTAGCCAGCTGCGAATACTGCTCGATAAAATATATAAAGTCTGAATGTATTCGAGATGAACAAATATCGTACTGACGAGCATAAAGTTCGTAGAGTAAACCGAGTAGAAACTTGAATTTTACATCAATTACACAAAAACAGTGTTCGAGTATGATGATGCAAGGATGTCGTCAAGGGTTCGATTCATCTCGAGTCGAAAGCTGTAAGTTTAAAAAAAAAATGTCGAGTCGAAAGCTGTAAGTTTAAAAAAAAAATGTGCAATTTTATAAAACTCCAGCTGCTACTTTCATCGTTATTTCCAATTCATCGTCGTTTTTTTCAAGGCTATTCGTTGTTCCCTTTCAATCTATTATCGTTTCCAGGCAGACGGGCAAAAATTCGGTGAAGAAGAAACGAGTTACGCGGAACGTCGCGATCCCCCGGCTACCACGTGCCACGGAGTTAACAATCGAGAAAGTAACGTCGGCGGCGGATTGTTCCAAAGATTTATTCAGATTACGTGGAAGGAACATCTCGTTCGATCGAAGAGAAGACGAGGAGAGATCGCAGCGTGACGGGGACGAGGTTAGGCCGAGAAAGTCGTGGAAAAGCCGTGCGGCGGCATTGTACTCGGACGATCGTGGATCACGAACCGATCGTCGCATCGAGCAGATTTTTGAATACATCAAAAAACGAGACGAAGAGAACAGATCCATCATGGTGCGGGTGATGCACGCCGTGGAGAACATCGCCAATAAATTGTGATCGTTGCTGTGAATATAAAAAAAAAAAAAGAGAAGCAGATGAAACTGTGTCAAATCACACTTTTTAAAAATTCGCGAGATTCGTGAGATTGTATCAGTGATACTTTTATTTATCTTCTTCGTTAAAAATAGGAACGTGGATGAACGCATATATATTTCGTAGAATTATCACTGACGAGCGTAATGTTTGTATTGTAGATTAAACTGAATGGAAACTTGAATATATATATGAAGACAATTTATTTTGAACTGAAAGTTGGAAATTTAGAAACAAATCCGATAGAGTTAAAGGGGCTTCGAACTAACGAATAAAATTATTCAATCATACACGTAAAAAATGTTGCAATCGTAACGATAATTTAACTCATTAAAGCTAAAGTTAATTACATTATAATTTAATAATTTTACATTCAAACAGACATAAAAAAAAGGGGGAGGGACAAAATTAAATGATCATAGAATTCGAAAGAAGCATGGATCAGAGATCGATTACGATACGAATACCTATTATAAACTTAAGTAAAATTTGTATCAAGGATAACAACGTAGACTCTCTTCGCGTTTTGCCTTCTTTCGTGAATTTTCCACAAAATTTCGTATCGCTTTCAGTAACTAACAGAACTGTCATTGCTATATACGGAACGAATAGATTGTTGCACTTAAGGAAGCTCGTTTTCTTTCGCCAGTCTAACGTGTTTTGCCACAAGAGTATTCGAGCACAAAGTGAAATGCCTTCTACTTACAATGGAGCCTCTACTGTTTCAGCTCGTTTCAATTCCATTTGATCTTTTTTTACAGATTTCTCCTTCGTATTCTCTAGTCTTCATTTTTGCTTGATCGTTTTATATTCTTCTATTATTTTATTATTAACTTTTGTATCTCTTAAAGTCTGGAATAATTTCCGATTTTTTTTTTTTTAAGGAACATTATTTTTGTTTAACTCTACATTTAACATAATCTCCCGTCTAAAAAATTATGTTCTTACTTTCAATTTACATTTAACATATACAACAGGAGTGAATCGATAATCGATTGCTGATCGAGGATAGATTTTTTTTATTAAATTCCGGGAAAGGGAAAAAAGAGCTGGTACCATTCGGTGATCATCACAAAGCTAGTATTGTTTCAAACGGGAGGGGTGTCCTCGAGATCCTTCTGTTCAAAGATTAGAGTGGACCATTTGAGAATCACCACGGGATCCCGGAAACCATATGGTCGAGTGCCTTGAGAGACTGCTCTTTTCCGAACATCTGCTTTCTATGCACACGATTCTTTGTTTACAATCTTTTGGCTATCGATGGAACCTTCTGTCGTGTAATATATAATATAAAACTTGTCGGACATGTAACTATGTACAGACAGTGTGACGAGCCAACGTGGTTGGTTTTCTTTTTTTTTTTTATCGATGAGATATTACTCGCTTTGTGTAAATGCATCAGAATACTCACGATATTATTTAATTAAATATTTTCAAAAGATTTCTATCACTTTCTAAAGTAAACGAGAATACCCAGCAGTTGAATTTGATTTGAAAGAAATGAATTCCTTCGTTATGCAAAATTTCATTTACAATTTTTCCAATCAATTTACGCTGTATCCTTTCATCAACAATGAAATCTCACCTAAGAAATGCATTTGTATGAAATTAAAAAAAAAAAATAATTAAATTACTTATAATCCATGAAACATAGAAAATAAGTAGTGTGTCTTAACGGGTTATTGCAAATAAATTAATACAGCGAGCGCTCGTTCAGAAGAAACGTGTTCCCTCCACGTTTTCGTGCTGTTCCGAGAATGCATCACACGAGAATACACCGCCATATTGAGAAATCTGAGCGCAATGTCCAAGCGAAAGCCTCGATCAAATGTACCCTCATAACGAGAGGAAGAGAGAGATGGTGAAACAGAAATGAAACGGAGATGATGCAAAGCAGAGAAGAAAGATCGCAGCGGGATGGTGCATGCGAGGAAGAAAGGAAAACAGAAAGAATGAGCTGGGCGGTGCACGTGGTCTCGCATCTGCTTCTCCACCGAGTGACCCCATGGCTGACCCGTTCCAAGTACCAATAATTAACTCGGTTCGTGCGCCAAATGCACACGAACGCTTGCGTCATAGGCCGGGAGAGGGCAGCGTTCCCATGAAAGAAAGGCCTGCGCATACTTGTGCAGTTATGCGCAACAAAGGGCCGTGAAACGAATGCACAAAATGTGCTCGATGGGCCTCCGAATACGGCCAGCCGTGTTGCCGATTGGGAGGGAGGGGATTGATCGAGATCGCGGATTGCGGTTGTGTCTCGCAATGCATCCAATGACGCTCGAAAAATAATTAACTTCGCTCGCCTCTCTTCGGAAGACTCTTCTAACGTATTGGTAAAAATATTAATATACTTTTACCGCAACTGTTTTAACACGTTCCGTGCCATATGTACCACCGGTGGTACACGTTAAACTTGATCTTCAGGCCACGTGTACTACCATATTTCTAATAATATTACCACAAGTGGTACACGATGTGATAATAGCTACTCTAAACAAGAGAACTACTTATCGATTGATGATGTAATGAAAGATTGTGTGATAATATATCAATCTTTAGTCAAAATATCAAATGGCCTGAACGACAACAAAAGGCAAAAATGGCTTGGCAAAAGAGAACTACTTATCGATTGATGATGTAATGAAAGATTGTGTGATAATATATCAATCTTTAGTCAAAATATCAAATGGCCTGAACGACAACAAAAGGCAAAAATGGCTTGGCACGGAACGTGTTAACGTGCACTGTACTTCGCGACAATGAGTTTGACAGTGCATTCCTAAGTTGTAATAATTCTTGAATGTAATAAAGCTGTGCAGCTACGAGTAATAGAGTTATATATATAGCTTTGAAGTTATGTTCAACAGAATTTATTGGTTGTAATAATTCTAAATATTTCACCTTGGCGAAATATAATAATATAATAAAGGTGTATGGCTATCCTTTGAAGTTACGTTCAACAGAATTTATTGGCTGTAATAAGTCTAAATAATTCACCTTGGTCGCACAGAAACGAAAGTGCCAAAGCTCTCGCATACTTTTCGAAACACCTGTATGGAAGGAGCGGTATCTCTGGACATATTTCTCTCTCTCACTCTCCTCACTTTTATTTCTTTCTCTCACCGACTTCGTATTCGCAGCACGATAGTTGAGGATCGCGCAATGAGAATTTTTAACACAGCCACAGCCGCCGAGTATAATTAATTCTCGACCATAAGCTGTTCGTGACCGAAGCTTGACCGCAGCTTACACTTTTGTTGCAGTAAGGATTTATTATAACCAAGATAACCGACAGGGAAAAATGTTAAATCGAACAGGCTTTAAATTAATTTCAATTTCTTGTTAGTATTTCTCCGAATATTTTTGTTTAATATATATATTTTTCAAACTCAATTTTTTCTTTCAGAAGTTTTTCTGCTATTGATTTCAGATTGTTTTATCATTTTCATACTTATTGTTAGTCAGTCCTCTACTAGTTACTACTGTTATTTTACATTCCCTAAATTTCATGCTTT
>NIPQ01092696.1:0-14557 GCA_002806875.1 Lepidotrigona ventralis hoosana
CTGTATGATGCTCTGATTCGTTTCCAGGAATAAGAACACAAGCACAAACGCATTTGCACGATCCGCGCAACGCAACATCATTCTATGTGTTGCTGTATTTTAATTTAATTTGACGTAACATCTTCTTCATATATGTATATTGCGCTACAAATATATTGATTCGTTTTACATCGTTGCTCATTTTAGTTACTTTTGCCTGAGTTTCAACCGTGCTCACAGAACACTTCTTTATTTTATTCACAATCCCGTTATCGCCTAGAGGAAACAGCGGTCTACCAATGTTCGATGGTAAGTTCTGATCATTCACGCACTATCATTTTTACTTGTTTTTGATCCTGATAAATCCATAAGATATCACGTGTCATGTTGCTTCAACTAGGATACATGTGTCGCTGCAGGATACAGCGATGACACTAAAATGACTAAAAAAAAAGTTTGTAACGTAAATTTTATGAATTAAAAGGAAGGCATGTATCTGAAAATGATGATACAAATTTCACCTGTTTAAGGTACGGTCGAGTTAAGTTGCATCATTCGACTATTAATAATATTTATTATGTTTGAGAATGTACGTAACGTCATGATGAATTTTCTCAGACAAATTTTTTCAAAAACTGATCTGCCGCAAGTTTTTGTAAGAAGTTTTTGTAAAGTATTCGTACCTCCGTAGCACTTGAACACGTAGAACAGTCAACTTACAGACTTAATCTTCCCAACGCACCCTGTGCCGCATTTTTAACAACTCCATCTTTTCATCTGACAAGAGGGGCATTATTCGACCCCATATCTCTCCCCGAGCAGATGGTAAAGCGCTTGCAATTTTTTTTTTTTCCCTGCAGTGATGCAGTCGGCGGCTACATTGAACGGCGGGTCTTATCCTGCCGGAGGCACCGGAAGCCGCGCTCGTGATTTAGGTCTTCGAGCGCAAAAAAAGCTCCTCGGCAGAGTCGTATCTACGGGGGCCGGAAGATCGTTGCTGATAGATGACGCCACCACGTCGCTTTTGGACAATTTGTACAAGCTTATGGAGAGATCGGCGAAAGCCAACCACAGCATAGACAAGAAACAGCCTGAAAAGGTTTTAAAGAATATCGTTAAACTGTCCATCAAGGTACTTGTTCCAACCTTCGATGATCATTGACAGAGATCTGTGTCTCGTTTTCTTCAACAACGTTCAATTGGCCCTTCATCTCTCATGTTCGTTAAACACTTGTGTTCTAGGTGGGCCTCTTGCAACGCAATCAACAATTGAACGTCGCCGACGATGTGAAACTCGCCGAAATAAGAACTGCCCTACGAGCCGTAGCGATGTCCGTCGTCTCGTTCTATGAACTGGAATTCAGCTTCGATCGGGGCTACTTGATAAAGTCGTTGGAACGATGCAGGACCACGATACAGGCGCTGATAAAGTCGCATCTCACGGACAAGTCTCAAGACCGGTGTGACCAAGTGTTCGATTTCTTAACGCACTCCGACTTTCTGGACTCCGTTTTCAGACAAGACTCGGAACACAGACCCATCCTCGGGATGCTAGTCAGTGACATAAACAAGGCCTTGGACGTTGGGCATCTTTGATTCTTTTTCAAGCGCGATCAAATTTTCGCGGCGGAATTACCGATAATAATTAAGGGACGACGATGACTCTCTTCCTTGGATTATTTTTTCAAAAAAAAAAAAAAAAAAAAAAAAAAAAAAAAAAAAAAAAAAAAAAAAAAAAAAAAAAAAAAAAAAAAAAAAAANAGTCACTTATGATCGTCTGTGTAAAAAAAAAAAGAAAAAAAACATAATAATATATTTTCGACTCGAGGCTAAACGCTCTTGAAATGCGACGTTTCTCGTGAGAATATTGATCGATTTCAACACAGTAGTGCTCACCAATTTACGCAATAATTGTGAAATACTCTATTTATTTTCAGAATGTATATTGTTACGATCAATGTATATTTATTTACAACACTTGTGCGTTAGGATACCAATTATCAATCTATACCAAAAAAAAAGAAAGAAAGAAAAATGAGCTTATTTATGCCCGAAAATGGGTTTATAGATAATTACGATAGAAGCGACTTCGTTAATCCCGACAGAAGGGCACGTAAAAAAAAGCAATTTGTCATCATTATTAGAGATACATTCTCCTAAGATACTTCTTTTAAAGGTATAATGTTTCACTCGTCAGAGCTATATTCTCACATATCGACGGGTCTATAAAGACAGATTGCCCTGTGTTTTTACTCGTATTGTGCGCTTCTGTACGTTTTCGACATACATAATACATACAACATATCTAACACAGTCATGGCGAAGCCTCAATAATTAATTTGAACATTTACATCATATGTACTATATCGTAGTATCGCGTGTTTTGTATACATTATACACTCTTTACACGTTATTGTGATGATTCTACATGAAATAAGAATCTTGTATTGAGATATATATATATATATACATACTATTAATAAATTATTTGTAATGAGACGAAAATCTCTCTTTTTCTCTCAATATTCATTTTTAGTTTTGACCAAAGAAAAAAAATCGAGATGAGTGCAATCACGTGATTAGCGATTTGATATATTTATTTACATTGATTGTTTAATGCACACACGCGCACACATACATATAAAATTAGTGTAATTTGTTCAGCAACCAAGTAGCACTGCCTGTATGAAATATTTAGAATTTAATATCTTAAATGAAAGTGATAGAGAGAAAAATAACGTAGCTTCGTGTTATAATTTATTCTAGCAAAATGTATATATTTTTGCTTATAATCGTTACAATAGTTTGATTAAAAAAAAAAGAGAGAAAACAACAAGAATAATCTAATTTATAAGAAATTTATATATATAAATTGCATTAGGTATTTTTTTTTAACAATAAAGAATGTAATTTTTAAAATAAATTTGAAGAGAGCTTATAAGGAATTTATATACTGTCCGTATATTCTTAACGTAACTGGTCAATAATTTTTGAAAGGACGTTTTACTACAGATCTAATAAGAACACAACCATACAGAACATAATATATGATAACTTAAATATATTCTTATATACAAAAAAGAAAAAGAATACATTACACGCGTTATACATTTTACAGCAAAAAAAAAAGAAAAAAAAAAAAGAAAAATCAAAATCAATTGTTAAGAAATACAAGGACAATTGATAAAGTCGCTCTAATATATTATAATTTTTTCACAAAATCTTTTCATAATATTCATTTGATAAGCATAATATACGAAAAAATATTTTTTGACACAATAATGTAGTGATTGTACCTGTACAAAACTCTTTTATAACTTATACATATAGTTTAAGTATAAAAATTATTTATTTATTGTTCCTATTGCATTATTTGAGTTAAAATACACGATACTTCGATTTGTTTCATTTAAATGACATTAGCATGAAAATTAGGACGTTTTAACATGGACAATAGCTGCTCACTATTACTTAAAAATTTTATATGAAAAACAAGAAACTTCGTGAATTACGTATAATAATTATAATCATTGTTAAAATGTATAACCCGAAATGCATAACACGAAATAAGTGAAGAACAAAATTAGTGGATAGTTTGTAGCATTGTTTTATAATATTTTGTTTGTAGTAAAAGTACATGTGATAATCGTGTATGATATTCAATGTATTCGTTCATTATGCATGATCATATACATATTCGTACAATCTAATCATGAATTTATAAATACAACACACATTTTTATTTATCATATAATGCAATGACTTTATGAATATATGTTAACAATTTATAATCTGTTAATGTAAAAGTACACAGAGTATAGTTTGTTATCATATATTAATTGCGATATACTAATAATTCAATTACTTATTGTTTACATGTCAACAATTTCTTGATTCATTGAAATGTTCTATCTTAAGTATTGGAAATGCACTTGCATCATTTTACTGTATCAACAAATTTAATATATAAGACAGTGACAAACATAATGGTGAACTTGATCACTTAAGTACACCAAAATTCGAAAATGATTCATTCTAAAAATTAAATATAAATCTGTTTACAATTAAACGTATAAAATAGTTATGCACAATTAACATTATAATAACATACCGTTTGTTCACCAAAGATACAATCTGTCTCAAGACTATATAGACGATGTTTGCAAAAGTTAAAACTTGATGAAGGATGTGTTATAATAATCTAAACATGTTCTTCTCTGTAATATACATTGGCTTAAAGTCTTTCAGATTTGTCATCTTGTGTTTACTCTCAAAAAAATAAATATTTATATACTTTACAATTGGTTAAGAAATGGATACAACCTTTTAAAGATAGGGGAAACAAAAGTGATTCATCAGGTTTTTTTCTAAAAATTCAATGCTTTCTCATACATTGAGACAATGTCAGCGAATAAAATTAGAAATTACGTAAATGCTGTTAATTACTTTTAACAATATTACATGTTTTTACACTTGTTAAATATATAACTTAATCTCAAGCACTTTGTTGAGATATTCCCAACATATTTTTATGGGACAGACTGTACTTTGATGAAATAAATTTTTCGAATTGTACATAAGAAACACATTAATTACACAGATTGTGTACCATTCTTTGTAATTGCAAATGTGCACAGCTGATATTCTTGAATACCTTCATATTATAAAGTTGTGTAATATATGAATAATCAATTTAATCAAATTTGAGCAATTACAATTCAAAATATTTTTACTGTATCTTTGCCCGCTTCAAATACAGATTGTTACAATTAATAAATTTAACATTATTTATAATAATATTAACGAAAAACATAACTAAAAGACTTAATATTTATAAGTTAATAAACTGAATATATTTTTAAATTTTCCATTTAACAAAACGATAATAATTGCCATGCACACTTAAAAGATACTGTTTTAAAAGTTAAGTTGCATTGATCAAAATTATACATGTTTGACGTTCTAGTATGTGATACAGAAATACATTATAAAGGCTTTAATAGATATTATTCTTCTAAAATAAGTTTTTTGTAACAAATATTCATTATATATTGTTCTACTAAGGCCAGTAGTAAAATTTCAACTTTATAGATTGCATCTGAGAAACTTAATGTTCATTGCAGTGTCATTCGTTGATTACTTTTTAAATTTTCATTTCTATTGTACTGATGTAGAAATGTACAACACAGATTAAAATGGTTTTAAAACTCATACTGTATGCAGATGATATAAAGATTTAAAACTTTTAAAGTGTTTTTCTTCAATATTCATTGGTACATTTTTCTTTGTAAGATTTTCATACAATAATTTATTAAATTTCATATACAATAAATAATACAAGAGCAAAATTTCATATTAAAAGATGAATAAAATTAATTTAACAAGCTGATAGTGAATTCATAAAATAGGTCACATTGATTGTAAAATTAGTATTTATCATATTTTGGTTTTGAATGCAACAATGGTTTTTAATACATTAAATTTAGCTTTCCCACACTGCATACAAACATGCTGATATACTTGATTAGTAATATAAAATAGTTTAATGAAAATCACTTTCAGAGTTAAATATATGACTGAAATGATAAAATCGAATATTTTTATTTTTATCACTTATTTCTTCAGGCAGTTGAGATATATACACCTCTAATTGTAAGATGTTTTGTCAATATTTGCTACTTTCTTATTTATTCATGAAGTATAAAAATCTTTGATAAGTATATATTCTAAAATTTTAATATCCGAATATAATTTTTTACTTAGTTTCTTATATAATAAAATCGGAAAGAAGTAAAAATACAAGATACATGAAAATACAAGATGATAATGATCAGATAATGTTCCTTAATTCTAAAATAGGTGTATATACCTCCTGAGATAAAATTTCAATAATGTTTAGTTAAATGTACAACTTATAATTACTTACGTAAAATCGATACGGTAGTTTAATTAATTAAAATTAATTTTATTGCCATAATCCTGCATAGTTACCATATAGATTTACGGGAAGAGGACCACCAGCGGTGAATAATCGAGTTCCTGATCCATCATAGCAATGGGTATATATAGCAGGTGTATACTTTACATTTTGAAATCCATCTATATACTCTTCGTCAGGAAACTAAAATTATCACAAAAGCAAATATATTACATTTAAATAAAAGTATCACCACTCAATTTCAAATAGTTGTCTTTGCGAATCTAAAGTCTTTAATACCCGATATTTCAGTCAAGTATACTAACTGTATTCAAATACTTAGTACACTTAATAAATACAAGATAAATTTTACTTGATTACAAAATTACATAATGACATATTGTAGATTATTTTAATTAAAATTCAATAACGTAAAATTCGAGTTCTAGTTTGTGATTATTCTAAACAATATTCGATTTAAAATGTGCTCCGAGTTACTCGAAATTTCGTAAATCTGCGCATATTCTTACCACGTATCCTTTTGATGCTTTTAGTACAACAATTCTGTTAGAATTAATTGATGACTCCAGATATTTTTGAGCCCTCACATCATAAAAGAACATCATTCCTAAGCCCGTACCAATTGTTAAAACGGAACCTTGAAAACTAACTGATCGAATTCCACAACCGCTATATCTATAAAGAAAATATGATTTAGTACAATTTAGTAAAGATCACACAAATTTCAGGTAATCCAAAGTAATTGGTATTAGTTCGCTTACCGCGAAGGTATTCTTTTTATAGGTTGTACAGTCCTTGCATCTAAAAGTAAAGTATAAGAACGACATCCTACGGCATAGACACCATCATCTTGCACAGCGAGGCAAACATTTTCCTGACAAACTGGTAGTTTTCTAGATATTTTTTGTCTAAAAGTCTCAGCAGACCAGATGTGTATAAAATTATTCAAAGTGATAGCAGCAATTTCTTTATACGTTCTATTGAAGACAAGAGCTCGTACTTTTTGTGCAGATCTACATTCTTTGACACATACAGGTTGAATCAACCTAATAAAAAACATAATGTAGCGTGCTTATAACATATACTTGTTACTTATATTTTATATAATACAACCTGTGTGTTGGCACATCAGCTTTGTCAGGAGCTTCAGCAAGATCATTATCTATACGCCATAAAGCCATTTTGGTATCTCTAGAACCAGAAACTAAAAATTCGTCATCTAACCAACACATATCAAAAATCCAATCTCTATGACCACCTTCTCCTACACAAACTGGATCTAATGTTGGTAGCCTATATATTGCTATTTCATTACTATTTCTTGCCCCAGTCGATAGGAGAGTCCTGCAATATATGCAAAATCATAAATTGCGATACCACGATTGTGAATTTTAAATTTAAATAAAAAATATTTTATCTGTATGTACCTGGAAGGATTGATTTGAACAGAATGTATACCACACTGCTGTTCAGGAACAGCATTACCTCCTGAATTAATTTGCCTTCCATGTAGAGATGGTATTTGGTCTAATTTCTGAGTTGCTACATCATAAACCATCAATTTGTTGCATTTTGTACCAAACACTACTTGCCTATCACTTAACCATTGAGAACAAAAGACTTTATTCATATTATTTAAGCTAACTGAATATTCTTTAAATAAATCATGAGTCAATATGTGTCTAAATCCATATTCTTGATTAATTTTCCTCACTTCTCTTGTATTTGTTTCTCTAGCACGTACATAGTCCACGAAATTGAAAGAAGTTCTTAGAAACTGTTTCCCTTCACTTACAGTTTCTGCTTCATCATCACTTGACTCGTAACATATAAAATCATCTGGCTTGTCTGATTTTCGGTTTCTTTCCAGCCTTAAGGCTAATCTAAATCGAATAAAATATATTATATATAAATAATAATTTACGATATAAATTAAAATACAAATTTTTCAATCAATTTCTCACATCAACATTTCTTATGATCTTTACCTTCGAGCACGACGTTCTTCCAAACGATTTCCACTAGCACATGGAGGATGTCTACCATAAACAGTCATTCGCTGCGTTTCAGCCATTCTGTCTGAATTTTATAATTTACTAATTAATTATATATTAGGATACTTAAATGCTCATGCATATGAAATTATATTTACGTGGCTGGTGTGCAGTGAAACAGTAAGAAATTATATATCTTGGCAGCAATTCTTCTCTGACTGAAACAAAATCAGGTTCCAAATTTTTTTTTCCCCTTGCTTGCGTGCGGCAATGAAAGTAGTCTTGTTCCCGAAGATTTTCGGTTACGTTTATAAATATTTACATTTTTGTGATTATTCATGAAATGTAATAAACCTTACCAGGACGGCAAATTGCCGAATCTATCGTGCTGTCTGAGCAACACTTTTCGGATAATATCCTTTTATCAGATGCACGGCTTCATAATTATATAAATTGCGTGCACTCGCGTATGATAATATGAACATCAAGGCTTCGTATTCAAACGATACAAGGAAAGAGAATGAAAATCCGTGAAATTCATGATAAGCAATGAGACCTTTGTAGCACTAAGCAACTAACCATCGCCATATTGAAACGGACAGCATAGCCGTAGAAAATCTAACAAAGCATACTGAAATCTCTTGAACATGTCGTTCGAGATCCTTTCAATATGATTTTCAGAAACTTCTGTATCTAGAGTAATTACAGATGGAGGAATAGATTCTTGGACAGTCGGGAAAATCGAAGGGAGCAACTTCCATCAATTGTCAACAGCAGCAGTTTACCCCCTCTACTGAATTTTATTACAGCTGACATTTTAAAAGAAATGGCGTCCTTCAAGAAAATAAATACCAAAGTATTCGCAAGACCGAATTCCGAGTTAACCCCGGACAATATATATTGGAAGAAGTATAGCGTAAGTATGTTATGACGTCAAAAACAATTTAAATTTTTCTATGATTATATTGTGTCATTAATCTACAATTCTCACATGTGTGTCAGACATAACCTACAAATAAATATTATAGTATTTAAGATGACATGTTTAAAGGTATTGTAAAATTTAAATTTGTAAATGTGTCGTTCTGTCGTTTATTCAACAGGCTCCCGTTTTGGTGAAAGAATTTGGACCAATCGATTATATCGATTTTTCACCGGTAGAGCCACACTACTTCGCTGTCACTTGTTCAGTGAGGGTACAGGTGTACAATCCAATCACAAAATTAGTTACAAAGAATCTTAGTAGATTTAAAGAAGCAGCTTATGGTGGATCATTTCGCAGTGATGGCAAGCTACTTTGTGCTGGTGGTGAAGAAGCAGTAATTAGACTCTTTGATGTCAACACAAAAAGTCTTCTACGACTGTTCTCTGGGCACAAAGCTGCTATACACAGGACTTTCTTCACTACAGATAATCTTCATATTGCTTCATTCTCTGATGATAAGACTGCAATAGTTTGGGATATACCAAGTGAAAAACAATTAATATCTTTTAATGAACATTCAGATTATATCAGAGCTGGCGCAGTTAGTCCTATTTCCAAGGATATATTATTATCTGGTGGCTATGATAAACATATATATATGTATGATACAAGAACAAGCAAACAAATTCTCAATGTTAGTCATGAAGCTCCTGTTGAAAGTTTATTATTTTTACCCTCTGGAGGGATATTTTTATCTGCAGGTATGTCACTTTAAAGAAATGTAACATGTTTCTATGAAAAATATTTCATTTATATTTATATTAATATGATTGTAAACAGGTGGAACAGAAATTAGAGTTTGGGATGCACTTGCTGGTGGCAAATTACTTGCAAAAATTACTCAGCATCATAAAACTGTAACATGTTTAAAGATAGCTTCGAATGGCCACAGAATTTTATCTGGCTCATTGGATAGGCATGTAAAAATTTATGACTCTGGAACATATAAAACTGTTCATTCCTTGGATTATCCAAATTCAGTTCTTAGCATAGGAATTAGTGTAAGAAAATTTTATATTTAATTAAATTTTATATTTTAAATTTAATTAATTTTAATTAATTTTATAAATTTAATTTTATAAATTTAATTAATTTTAATTAATTTTATATTTAATTATATTTAATTATAGTTTATATTTTTAATTGTAAAACAAAAATACTAAACACAGTATTTATATATAATTGCAGTCAAATGATGAGACTATAGTTGCTGGTATGGTTGATGGTTTAATTTCTGTAAGAAGAAGAGAAGAAGAAGTAAAAAATGAAAAGCCACGACGTAAAAAAATATCGTACAGACGTTCTGGGAGAAATTTACATACTCCTCAAGTAGATGTTGTTGTACACGAAGAAATGAAAGAAATTATGTCCAGACACGATACCTGTTTAAGAAAGTTCGAATATTCGAAAGCTTTAGATTGTGTCATGGCTAGTTATGTAATAAATAAAGCACCACACGTTACAGTTGCGCTTATGCAAGAGCTTATTAGAAGGCAGGGTTTGAAACAAGCTTTGAGTGGTAGAGATGGCAAGTCTCTTGTAAATATTCTTAAGTTTCTGAATAGATATGTAGGAAGTATTCGATTTGGAAGAGTACTGCTATATGTAACTAATGTATTAATGGGTAATATATCAATGTCCTTTCCATTAATCAATTTTTTTGCTGTAAAAAAATTGCATTTAAAAATGTATCTAACTCATTTGATTCTTTAACAGATATTTATGAAGATCATTTGGACGAACTTGCAGCAGAACCGCGAAAAATGTTTAGTATTTTAGCGGCGAAGTTAGAAGAAGAAGAGAATTTAATACTGACATTATCAGAATTGCAAGGAAAATTGCACATGATATTATCTGCCGCAGAGAATGTACCTCCTACACCAGTAAAAGATATCCAAACTTTAAAACCATCAAGTGCAGCTCAAAAAAATTTAATTTTAAGTATTGCATGAATATAACTTAATATACTATGAGTTACATATCAGAAAAAAGTTGTACATACATGCTTGTCATACATATTTTAATAAAATTAAAATCACATGATTTTAGTTCTGAAAATATTCAAATTATATGACATGTTTAATTGTGAATATAAATAAATTATTTGGACTATTTATTGAATATTTCAAATAAATAGTCCAGAGAAGCGTTCATTTTTAAAATGCTTATAATGCATACCGTATATATTCGTATAGTATAAATTATTAAGGCGTATATCAAATTTTACTTATTTTCAAAATCTAGAGTCTAANATCAAATTTTACTTATTTTCAAAATCTAGAGTCTAAAATTGAATGCTATTAGTTTATTTACGAAATTTCTTTTTTGAGGCATTTTTGCCAGGCAGCAGAGGATGGTTTATGAGGCATTATCCATCCAATTGGTATGGCTGATGCATCACTGTCTGTGCTTATATATTTATCCCAAGCAGTTCTAAAAATAAAATAATCACAATATTTACATATTAAATTAAAATTAAATGCTTACAATAAAAAGTATATAATAATTTTTTACCTTATAGTAATAAGTTTGGTAAAATCTGTGTCATACTGGTAGCAGTTCTAAAAATAAAATAATCACAATATTTACATATTAAATTAAAATTAAATGCTTACAATAAAAAGTATATAATAATTTTTTACCTTATAGTAATAAGTTTGGTAAAATCTGTGTCATACTGGTAAGATATTATTTTCGTTTCAAACAGTACTTTTTCCCACTCATCGAAAAGGCTCTTTTTCTGTTTTTTAATTCTTTCTTCATTGTCATTCTTTAACATTAATTTTAGATTCTGTTCTTCTATAGAATACAAGATATTATTTTCGTTTCAAACAGTACTTTTTCCCACTCATCGAAAAGGCTCTTTTTCTGTTTTTTAATTCTTTCTTCATTGTCATTCTTTAACATTAATTTTAGATTCTGTTCTTCTATAGAATACTCACGATCAAGCATCGACCATTGTTCCATTAATTTTGCTATAAAAGGTATATTGTGATGTAATTATATACATGTGACGTTATTAAGATAATTATTATAAATAAATACCAATAATATTATTAAATGAACTCACGATCAAGCATCGACCATTGTTCCATTAATTTTGCTATAAAAGGTATATTGTGATGTAATTATATACATGTGACGTTATTAAGATAATTATTATAAATAAATACCAATAATATTATTAAATGTTTTGTCAGCTGCTGAAGATAAATGTTCCCCTCTAGCTCTGGCAATATTGGCTTTAACATTTCGCAAATTTCGTAATTCTTGTAATAGTCCAAGATATTTTCTAGCATCAGTTCTTTTCCCTCTAACAATTTGTCAGCTGCTGAAGATAAATGTTCCCCTCTAGCTCTGGCAATATTGGCTTTAACATTTCGCAAATTTCGTAATTCTTGTAATAGTCCAAGATATTTTCTAGCATCAGTTCTTTTCCCTCTAACATCGAATAGAATCATATCTGCATCTTTACGTAAATTTTCCTCTCGTTTTTCTTTCTCTATTACAGCTTGTTCCTTCCTAATCCACGAATCAATTTGTGCATGCATACTTGCTCGTCTTTCTATTTTCATTGGTTTTTCGTTTTGCCACTTTTCTTTTTTAACTTTTTCTCTCAATCTTTTTTTCTTGCGTTTTTCTAAATTTTTTTTTAATTGATTTAAAAAATATTGATCTCTAATAGGATTTAATAGCTTAACAATTTCTTCTTTTGCAGTGTTACATATACTTATCTTTTGTTGCCATTCTTCTTCTGTCAAATGTTGACTATTTTTAAGCTCAGCACAAATTGTTTTCAATTTTTCATTTAGTTTATACGCTGATGTTAGAGCATTTTTAGTTATAGCAATTTTAGATTTTCTGCATGTGTTTCTCTGGTCATTTATATTATTAGGCTGATTAACTTCCAGGAGAAAATTNATACTTATCTTTTGTTGCCATTCTTCTTCTGTCAAATGTTGACTATTTTTAAGCTCAGCACAAATTGTTTTCAATTTTTCATTTAGTTTATACGCTGATGTTAGAGCATTTTTAGTTATAGCAATTTTAGATTTTCTGCATGTGTTTCTCTGGTCATTTATATTATTAGGCTGATTAACTTCCAGGAGAAAATTTTCAATATCATTTTCGTCAGCTTGTCGTCTTCTCAGGTTAATTATTGATGTTGCATTCTCATTATTAGATGTATCAACTGAATAAATATAATTTTGGTATACATTCATATTGTAACTGGCGTTATAAATAGATTGAGTCATTGGATAAGACATATCATAACAAGGATTCCTGCAACTCTGTGTAGGATCCTCTAAACAACTTTGATTATTAAACATAATTGCTCGATACTACTACTTAATTTGGAAAAATATAAAATATCTTAATACTATCACTTTTTTTACACACTAAATGATTACTTTAACTTGTTTACAAATCTTATATTATCTTAGATGAAAATATAGTTCTTTAAACTTTTAGTAATATTTCAATAAACACAGTAGGCTTTGCTTTTTAACACATTTCCATAATTTCTCCCTCTTTAGGAAGTTGAGCTTCTGCTTCTTGTAACACTTTCTCTGCTTCAACATAAACTTCAACCTCTTTTAAATCTTGTTCCGTATCCAAAATTTTTTTTAATTCTTCGAAAGCTTTCACAAGACGTCGTTGACAATCTGGTACCATCATGAGAGACTCTTGAAGTACTTCTTCTTGTTTTTTTATATCATAACCATCCTTATCTGTAATAAAATTAAAATGATATAATAATTATTATCCTTGGAATAAAAGACTTGTTATTGCGTTATTTATTACACTAAATATATTGAATATATCTACAAGCTATTTTTATAAGCTATTTATTATCATTTATAAGCTTTATAATCAGTTGTTTAATTAAGCAGATATTAAGGAATATTAAATAATAAATAAAGAAAATACAAAATTGTCTGAATAAATAACACAGCTATTGAAAGGAATAATAAAATAATAGACTAATATAACAAGTTCTTCGCATTTTTCAAGTATTCTCACCCTGTTCTTTTAATTTCTGTATCCTTTCACGTTGCTGTGCTGCTTCTTTCTCATACGTGACTTTTTCTTTCGCGAGACGTTTCACTACTCCAGTTTTAATTTTTAGAGTTCTTATACGAGGATCAGACATTGTTTAAAACTAATATATTTTACCTCGTATGAAGAAAATGAAGCGTTTACTGATCAAACGAATTTTTCCTTATAAGGTAAGATGAATAGCTACAAATGAAATGAAGAGGAACTCTGTGGTGTATAGGTTATACCGATTGATAGCCGGGGACTGGTATTCCATTAAGTTATGTTCTTATGACATGAACTTATCGAGAATGTCGATCATTTCAATCGATTATTTAATTTACATTTAACATGTTTTGACTTTCAGAAAATAAAAATTTTCATGTTATAAAAGCAATTAGTATAAAATTTATATTAGTAATAAAGTATGCATGTGATTTCCATTTCTTTTTTTTAACGAATGTCATTAACGGATTTATTTACTGTTAAGCATTTACTGTGTTAAAAGAGAAAACTTTTTATTTCGAATAATTTTAAATTGTTATTGTATAATTCTTAACAGTCATTCATATACTACATGATGAAACGTTCTTCCTTTAATATCTTCGTACGTATCGATAA
>NIPQ01092697.1:0-36047 GCA_002806875.1 Lepidotrigona ventralis hoosana
AGAGAGAGAGAGAGAGAGAATGAGAAAGAGAGAGAACGGTTGATAGTGGTGGCAGTCAAAGAGAGCGAGAGAGAAGGAAGGAAGGTGGTATAGCGAAAAGGGATAGAGGAGGTATGTGTAGGTGGTGGTGGAAGAACGAGAGAGCGTAGTCGAGCGACCGTCCCGCTGTGGCCACGAGCTCCGACGCTCGGGGAACGTAGGTAGTGCGTGAACTTCCGGCCGAGTGAAATGGACAAGAGAGAAAGGGAAGAGGAGTAGAAAGAAGGACCATTCGATTCCATTGGAAAGTTCGGAATTCTGCCTCTGGTTTGGTTGGATTTTATAATCGCGCGCATCGGGGTGATGATCCGCGACGACGACCCTTGAGAGAAGCGTTCGCCGCGCGCGGACGAGGACGAGGACGAGAATCAGAAACGAGAGGGCGCGAGGACGAAACAGAGTGTAGTTTATTCCATACTAAGTTAGGAAGTGCGGGGGGACAGGAACAGGTGGAAGGATCAGAACTAAAATCAGAGGAAAGGAGACGAGAAAAAAAACGCGAAAAGTGAATGTGGACGCGTGGACGTGAACGAGCGTGAATCGAATCGAATTTAGTGGAAAGAGAGCACGCGAGTGGTTATTACACGACAAGGAGAAGAGGGAGAGAGAGTGTGCGGGTATTGGTGAAAGGGTTTTCGTGGTCGCTGCTCGATCGCCCTCGGAGACGCTAAGGGACGCGAGTGCGTTTGTTATGCGTACCAGAACGTGGTACAGTGGCGGTTGACGGCGGCGGCGGCGACGAAGACGAGGACAAGAACGAGAACGAGAACGAGAACCACTGGAAAGGGAACAAGTACAAAGTCGACAACGACGACGAGAACAACAAGAACGACGAGAACGACGACAAGAAAGAGGAACAGGAACGGCAGGATCAGAAGCAGCGACCGCTTCCAAGGAGGACGTGGACGCGGACGAGGAGGTGGAGGAGGAGCTGGAGGAGGAGGAGGAGGTGGCGGTGGAAGAGAAACAGGCGCGAGTACGAGTGCAGGTGCGGGCACGAGTACAGGCTTGGGTGCGAGTTCGGAATCGGGGTCGGGATCGGGATCGGGATCGAGATCGGGATCGAGAACGGAAGCAGGAGCGGAGGAGAGAAAAGAATCATCCTCGTTGCGCGACCGATCGAGAGAGCGTTCGAGCGGTGTGCTGTCGCAGGGGCGAAGGGGAGGGAGACTCGAAAGGGAGGAAAGACGACGACGTCGACGACGAGGAGGAAGAAGGAGAGGAAGAGAGGTGCTGGAGGAAGACGAGGAAGAAGAAAAGGAAGGTAGTGGTTGGTTCCGTTTGTCTCATTGTCGAGATCGAGAGAGTTTAGAGCTTAGGAGAGAGGAAGAGGCACATCCCCCCCTTTTCTTCTCTCTCTCTCTCTCTCTCTCCCTCTCTCCAGTCTCTCTGAGTCTCTCTGAGTGATCGTTTTTGCGCGGACGAGCTGTCAACAGGAAGAAGGAACGATAAGAACGACCTGTGTACATCGACAGATCGAGCAACAAGAAAACGAAGAAACGAAAGAGCAAGGATATCGAAGAGAAAAAAAGTGGTATGTGGTGATATTTTTTTTCTGTTTTCGTTTCTTTCCGTTCGTTTTTTACTGGAAAGGACTATTCTGTGTTCGTTGTGGAGACGAAGCCTTTCGTCGAGTGTAGTGTGGTTTCTTAAAGTGGTGCCTCAGCACGAAGAGGGAATCGCCAGCAGGGCAGAGGCTCGAACGCATGTAGGAACATGGCCGCAACCAGCCCCTGCCTCCCTCTAGAGGTGAGTCCAGCGAAACCGGAATATCTTTGATTCCGATTCCTCGCTTTAGCGATTTCGTTGCGAAATTATTTCGTTATCTGGAATCCTTATCGTTCCCTATCTGTCATTCATTGATCATCGTTACGTAATTACAAATCGTTAATGCCTGTTCGTTGCAAATTTATAACCTATTCATAGTCGGTAGATCAATTAGGGCACGTCCGTTGTGCCTCTCTTTATGTTATCTATTATCTACCGAAAAACGTTTGTATTTATTTCGACGGAATCCGTTAACTTATGAAATTGTCTGATCAGGCATTAGTGTATTCGTTTTATAGACGAGCGTGTTCTGACTTCTTGTATTTCAACGAGCCGTCTCGATCTTTTTTCACCACGTTCCATACTGCGCGATGCGAAAGAAAAAAAATCGCTCAACTAATTGATACACGCTCGAGAAATTGTGCACCTGTCACCACGATGCTCGTGGCCGTTGAAGCTTTTGAAATTCGAATTAAAGGATGTGCTGCTGTTTCCAATTTGACCTCTTTGCAAATCGGCACAGGATCAATCGCCTTATATCCATTCGACGTATAAACATTTCAAGAGCACTGGCTTATGTTATCGTTCAATATCTCATTTGCTCGTTTGTACAAAAGATTTGGCCAAACGAATCTGATTGTCAAAGACCAATCCTATTCCCATTTGTTGGAGACTCTGTTCATCGATTTCCTCGTTCGGCGAACCGAAAATGCGAGCTAAGGAGAATTCTTGGAAAGAAAATTACCGGTAAACGACATAGCACGAATACCCCGATGGGTCGTTTCTCCGTCTTTGTCGTATCGTGTTGGCTCGTTTATTCCACCATTCTTATCGAGCTTTCATCGCGTTACTTATCAGCTCGTGTTGTCTATTCGTGTTGTCTGTTCGCAAATGCAACGCAGTTAAAGGGAACGTCACGATTGCTCCGAAAAAATTACGAAGGCACAAGAAGACTTTTCGTTTGTTGACGTTTCATATCAGACATTCGCTTCGTTGCTTTGAACTTTTCATTTTGTCTTCTCAGCGCTCTCTCTCTCTCTCTCTCTCTCTCTTTCTTTTAACTCTGTTAAATATTCGCTAAAGAAATAATTGCATTTCCCGAAGGAGCAATTCTCGAATTTTTGCACTAAACCTACGTTCACGCCTATAGATTGTCCTCTTTTTGCCCTTTAATCGTATCGATTAAATTTTGATGTGTTACTTTTGAACGTAACTTCTCCATAAATAATTGCTTCAATGATTTCCATAAATAATTATTTCATTGCTATACTCAAGGAGTGCGACAGAAGCTTGTCGAAAAAATGAATCACGAGGTACTTTTTTAATTTAATTGAAACTAGAAAGAGGTGAAAAAAATACCGAATATAGTAAAATTTGTTTAACAATTGGTCGGGTAAATCCAACCGGTTCTCCAGAGCAACATAATTAAGCAAAAAATGTTTAGAAATTTTTGCCATATTACGAGGCCATAAGGATGCATACTTAAACACTGACAGATTGCAATAATGAAATATGTTAGAATCGTTCGCTACTTTCGTATTCGAAAATATCCATAAAGCAAAAAATGTTTAGAAATTTTTGCCATATTACGAGGCCATAAGGATGCATACTTAAACACTGACAGATTGCAATAATGAAATATGTTAGAATCGTTCGCTACTTTCGTATTCGAAAATATCCATACACACGTGTCTGTATCGATCTGTAGAATTACAATCGATAAAAAAAATTCACTGTCCATCTATTAGCTTTTCTTCATCTACGACAATTCGACTGCCACAATCGGCCGCAGTAGAAATCTCTAGTTTTGATCAGACAGTAGTTCGATACATGTCAGACAGAAATTCTATCCTTGGTGATGGCATTTTGCACACGAAATTATATAAAAAGGAGCATGTATCCCTCACGTCCGTGTCGTGTAATCGCGCCTGTTGAATAATCGAGAAGTCTACGATTAATTAAGAACAAATAACGATGTCATTTTTCTTGTTGACNACCGATTAATCGCTATTATATATAGTGTTTCTCGATACTCAGCAACAATAATTACTACAGCGTTGATCGTATTACTCATATCTGTATAGGATATCAATGTATCACACCGGAAGCTTTTTATTAATTTTTCAGAGATTTTTAATAAAAATCTGAAACTAAAATTTTATATAATTTGAGGTTCTCCCCCTGTTCTCTTAAAATTTCATATCGATCTGGCACAAAGTTCAATTCATTTTTTTTAATTCGGCCACCGTTAGGCAGTTGACCATCAATTACTTATAAAATATCTGTAAAATTTAGTATCAGTGAAATATCATCAATTTTAAATGAGACCATAAATAAATAAATACTGAGGATGAGTGTCGTCATTCCGTTGTTGATATTTGACGATACAGCGAAAACGGGTACATTAGTAACATCTGTTTATACGACTTACCTAAATTACCTGAAGCTCTATTAATGTCTTAGAAACTAATAACAATCTGAAGTTAAAATTTTACATTCGAATTCCTTCTATCTCCTCAAAATTCTGTTTGATTCTAATTATCGGATAATACTATCCGAATATTCTGTAGGATGAGTCTTTCGAATTGATCATATACTCTCTCTTATTTTATTTTACAATCATCTCCTTGATAATGATACAGAAACGATACTGACACTGATGACATGATAATATTGACTTAATTGGATTAATTAATCAGTGAATTGCCCTGTAATAGTTTTGAAGCTCAAAATGAAATCGTCTCTCTCTCTCTCTCTCTGTATATATGTGTGTGTGTGTGTGTGCGCGCGCGCGCGCGCGCGTGTGTGTGTGTCTGATTATAATATATCTAACGCAAAAGATCGTGCAAGTTCGAAGTGTTTTACGCCGCATGAACTATCGATAACGCGCCAATTGATCTTTCGATTGCCTAATTTCGCTCGCAGGTATGTTTTCGTTCGATACTCGTCACAACTAACGCGCAATCATGCCACAAGCATCGTTACACTTTCAATGTGAAATATGGAAAGCTTTAAATTTGTTTAAAATGTCGTGCAGAATTAATTTCTTGATGCTTGCGTTTGACGAAATCATGGCAATTGACATTGATTTCATTCAGCCGCCATTAATGGCTAATTTATCGGCAAGCTTACAATGGCATCGAGCCCGAGCGTCACGCGGACCTCTTTGGCTTCCATGCGTCCTACTTGCTACATGTTGCAGATAGAATCGCATCGTTGGACGAGTTTCTGGGAATTCCTTCCCGTTCGAAGCTTATTTATTAGGGACGCGTGACACAAAGTATTGAACTGGGTAGTATCGGGGGACGCGTGTTCGCTAGCGTAAGATCTTGGCATGCTGTCACCGGCTGATGCGATTACTGTGGTCGATTGACTGGCGCCTGGAGCGCATCACATCGAATAATTAAGACGAACATTGTCTAAGGTCATCGTGTCACTCGATACCGAGCATAAGTGAATCGCTGCATCGAATTCCTCCGAATGCCGTTACCCACGTACTAGCTCGACCTAGATTTACGCACTGGCTACGGCGCGGCGTGTTGGGACGCTTTAATACCCATACAACTGCAATTGCAGCTGGTCTGAGATCTTTGTGACATTGCTCACAAAAGTTAGGGGATGTTGACATGATTTTGCATTTGATCGTTGTTGTTGACTTCTATTTCAGTACTGAAAATGCACTATACGAAAGGCACTGTTGTTTGAGTGTTGACTTTTATTCCATTGGTGAATTGGTACTTTCACAAATGTACAACGGTAACTAAATATCTATGGACGAACTAATTTAAAATATTAATTACAGATATAGATGGTTGAATCGAAATATAAACGTTAAATCTACTTCACACGGAAGTATGTACGTGAATCGCGATACATATATGAAGTACATATTCGAAATGAAATAACACTGTGGTCTTGTCTAATGCTATGTTCACGTACAGATTTTCTTCCCGAATTCGGAATTTCTCTCGAAAGGAAGGACTTTAATGTTTACATGGTGCGCCGCATTTCTACGTAAATGACACAGTTTGTTTTAACAAACTTCTCGTCTATCGTATGAAAAGTATCGTCAGCGGCCGAGGTAGATTCTCGAGATACACGAAATCACTATTGCGATACTATATCGCAATATAGTGGCCTTAAATTCAACATTTGCATTTCGATGTTTCGATTCACGAAGGCATGATCTTCTATTCTTCTGAAAAACGTGAAAAGCGACGAATGTACATGGGTATGTTTTATTCTGTTCGCAATATATTTTCGAATTTCCAAAAAAGGAAAAATCGTCATGGATAAGCAGTAATAGTGATTGATTGACAGAAATGAACAAAATGACAGGGAAGTGAGGTGTGCACCCGGTTCGGAGAAGAAGCCTGTGGAAACGTAGAGTAGGTTGGAAGGTACGTGGCCGGTAGTTGTGGTCGTGATGGTCGTGGCTCGGTTGACGTCACTGGACAAAATGGCGGTAAGGTGACGTCACCAGGAATCCCCTCTCTCTAGGTAGCTCCGCAACGTCGTCAACTGTAGCCTCGATAACGCAGAGATGCTAGAGAATCGAGGTGTATGTATTCGAGAGAGAGAGAGAGAAAGACAGCAGACAGACAGACAGACAGACAGACAGACAGACAGACAGACAGACAGATAGGTAGACAGAGAGTAAGAAACAGGGTAGATAGATAGATAAAGAAAGATGGAGACAGAAGAGGGTGGATGATGGAGTCGCGCTCGCGTCACAACGCTTCCGTTAGTCTGGTGATTTTTGGCAAGATCGTTTCGCGCATTTAGAGGGCGACATTAGCCGGCTTTTCGGGTAACGATCGCGGTTGCAACGCGGCAGACCTGGCTGCCGGGAGACGCCCCGCGTCACCACAGAGACGCATTCTCGGAGGAGAGCAGTGGTTTCAGCCTGTGAAACGAGTCGGCGACGATGCTTGAACCGGCGCTAGTACTTCTAGGAATCGTTCGATCAGCTCTGGCGGCATACACATGCTGGAAAAATACACCGGGCAGCAAAGGGTAGGTAGAAAGCAGCGAGCAGCAAGCAAGATGCCGGACATATAGGCGACAGATATACTGCGCACGTGGCGCAGAGCGGTGATTCGGCTGCGCGCCAGCCCGAATCCCTGCGATCCAGGGAGGTGCGACCGGCGCACTCGAGCTGCTGCGATTCTTAGCCGGCCGCCAAATTCATCCCCTACCTTCTCGTTCTGTCCCTTTTCCTTTGCCCTCTACCCTTTCTTCCGCTCGAATATACTATTCCTCTCGATCGTTCTCGGTTTAACGTTAACCTCTATTCGAGCTGCACCTCGTACTGCGTGGGTGCTGCTTCAAGGATGAATTAGAACTCGAGCACGACAACGCGTACCTTCCACCCTATTTTTCACATACTCCCTATCGCATTTTTCCAATTTCGGATGACCTTTTTTTTTATCCGTCGACTCGTAATTTATTCTACATCTTTTTTTTTCAAAAAGGTCTATTGATTGATCTACACAGATTTTGAAATATGTGCAAGAATTCTGAACAACTTGTTTCTCTCACGATAATATCAAACTGTTAATTCTCGAGATATTCTCAAGAAACTATCGTTACGATAGTAATCACGATCAATTGTACCTATAATTGTCCGTAGCAACGTAAGATTCGATATCAGTGACCAGCCGCTTTACAGTACAGCGCGATGGCTAGACACAGTGACTGAACTTATACCTAAGTCTTATATTTTGTTTATAGTATGTATAAACAAGACTTCGGTAAAACTATTTGCACAACTGCATGAGCAAGAAATATCTGTTGTAATTCGTACATTATTAATGTATTAAGATTAGATAATTAATTAATTTTCTCGACGCGATCTAAGTCTTGCATAAAACAGTTATTTTTCCGAACAAATTCAATGAAAAGTGTTATTTTCTGTTCTATAATTGTAAATAAACTGATCTTTTCTAGGATGTAAATACAGCTGTGAACGAAGTTTTTATAGAAGTCATTTGTTTAGATTCGTTAAATATGACAAAGTTAAAGAGAGTGATATGTCGGCTATGCTTACGAGTGTGTCACAGATGCACGCATAGGGGTAAGATTTAATACGCTAGTAATTCTTTGCAAATATCTTGGAAGCTAAGGGAATTCGATATCATTGAAATCAGTGAGGGAGTTAATTTAATAAATTCCCCAAAAAAGTCTTTACACACTTTTTATACTCGACATATTTTTTAAATTATCATTGTACATTCATTGAGAAATTGAATTGAAAATTGGCAATGTTTGTTCTCGTAAAAGTTTGATTTCCTCCCATAAACTGAACAGTTATACCGACTACGGTAGAATTTTATGTGTATATTCTGCGATATAATTGTACTTATTTTGAGAAGTTAGAGTGTTTCATTGAAATATGACAAAATATGATATCAATAAATTTAATTCTAATTCATACATGTTTTGCATTGTCAACAAATGCATTATCATTATGTTAAAAATAACGTAAGAATGTGACCGTATCGTTGACATTATTTGTTCGTCGATCGTATAGGAATTAAGAGTAACTGATAATCTCGTAATGGCTGATTAAACGACTTCTGAAAGGGTTAACGTGAGAATCATGTGCACACTGATACAACAATTTTCAAGGAGATCCGTTATAGCGCGGCGTCACGTCTTTCATATTGATTTCCCGAAAGATATTAATAACTCTCGAGAAGTATCGTCGATAACTGATGAGCCATAATAAACTTTTAAGTGCCGTCCCAGTTGTTGCGAATAGACACTAATGTTTCTTGACGCTGAAACGGTTTACCATCAAGTAAGATGCTAGACAAGACATCGTTTTCTTTCGTCGCATTTAAATGATTGCCTTATATAATGTAATATGTAATTGTCTTATAAATTCGAATCATATTCGATGATCGAAACGGATGAACATCGTGGTTGATCAATTCACGTGTCTTTTCGTGATGGCTCAGGTCGGAAAATTCGATATCATGCATATTTATACCTACGAGAAGATGAAAAAAATGGCCTTCCCTTGTGGCCGCTCCCTTGTTAGTTCACGATCTGGAATCGAAGGCCAATTATTTTTGCGTGCGCTTTCGTCCACCGTCATCGGTTCACGAATATTCGGTTCTTTTTAGTAAGCTACGTATTTTCATATTTCTTTGTAATTTTTTTCTAAAGTAAATTTGTAAGCTCTGGACATTTGTCGGTTCAATTAGACTTGTGGTATTTATGCGAGAATAGGCCATTTCATATTCCTCTTATTTTAGTCTCTTTCTACGTTTCATTGTTCCATTTGATACTTTTCACATTGTCTGTATTGTAAAAACGAAATTTAAATCACGCGATTAATCAGTATCATTACTTACAGTCAACCAGACTTTAGGTTCTATCATTAGTTTGTACATGGTTTCACTGATGATTTATTGGTTATTTCTACAGAATCCACAGCGTCGAATGTACTCGATAGAATTAAGATCACAATAGAATGTTTTCGAGTTCGTTGATCTCACTAGCGATGAGTCTGCCAACTCTGTTCCACATCATTCGGAAAAAGACTGGAGTCGTGAATATTCAAAAGAAGACGGGGTGGGATTGAGTATGCGCGAACGTAGTGATTGAGATCGTTGGAAAGGCAAACGTATCAAAAAGAGAGAGAAGAAAGAGTTCTCGTATTAATTACCGCGAATAAAAAACACGGATGGTCGGCGACACGAGGGTTTGGCACGGATTTTGGTGCGCCGAATTGTCGCTCGGTAATCTGTAAAAAGTTCTCTTGGACGTTGCTTCACACAAATCGTGATTAACCTTCACCACGAGTTTTTAATTTGGATTTTTAGCTCACCGATGTGAAATTAATTTGCCTCTCGCAATTTCGAACGCGGGAGTATGCGAATCGCGACCCGTTGCCCGGCAATTTACCGAGAAATTCTAGGAAATCTCGCATCAGGTACAATTTCCATCATGTTCTTCGAGAGAGCATTCATTCTTCAATTGTGAGATATTCGAAAAATGAATCTCGGTGCGTGTTTTTAAGTTTGGTTTGTCTGACGGCAAGAATGATTCCGACTTTCGGAACGAATCCGAGTAATTAAATTTCGAAAGTATCCAACCATGCGTAATCAGCAATAGGTTATACCTGTTGCTGGAATAACAGAATCCCTTGGATAAAATGATATTAGGCGATACGTTATACCGTTAAGTTATTCGGAAGCGGTTAATGTTCATTTTATTCATATTTTATGTTCATATATAGTTCATTTTCGAGAGTAGTATCGATCTTACCATTATGGAGTACGTTCGATTAATTATTCGCGCTTCGATTTTAATAATTCAATCGGAAAGACGAACGAACGGGCAATCTGGTAAAAAGTCGGTTTCAATTTAGTTGCACTTTTTTCGTCTCTAATCATTTTATCCAAAGGATTCTATATGTAGAGAAAAAGACGATTTATCATCGAGGAAAAAGGTTTTGAAGAAGATAGGTCAGAATGGAGAACGATCATAATCTAAAAGTGAATCTTCTCGTTTACATACGCTTAATTACGTGTTAATGCAATAACTGATCACAATGTAATAACCGATTATTGCGACATCGATAGGTAACATTGTTACTGATATTACGATATGTGTGGCTGACTAATATGGTCGTGTTGATACGTTTTACATGTACGAGGTCAGCGTTGGTAGCAAATTATTTCTTGTATCGACAACCAACTTCGTATTTGCGGCTAAGTGTATTAAATTAGATCATTATTGAAATTAATCAATGATATTGCGCGTGCTCTCGTGTTTCGAACATTTCATTTATGTTGATTCGTAAAAAATGTAGTCTGGAGGAAGGACTGCATATAAGAAGCTTTTGTTGTATTTTGTATCGAAATTATTATTTACATCGGAAGATTGTTGAAGCTCAATACCATGACTGCCACAAGATTTGCTATAAAAATTGAGATATAAAAAATGAAAAAGAAATTTAAAGAAGATATAGATGAGAATCAATTAAATACGTTGAGTGATGAGACAATATTACGTAAATTATCCCAGAAATAGGAAAATACACGATATAGAATTTGGAAAATATATAAAAATTATATATTTTTTTATCTTTTCGAGAGCTTGAAATTTATTTATTATTACAATAAATGTTGAAACCAGAATATACACTATACAACACACACACACACACACACACACACACACACGAAAGTACTAATTTTCGCATGTATAGGATCACGGTGCACAATTTCCAGAAAAGTTTATTCATCGTCGTTAAAAACACAAGTGTTTAAAAACTACGATTTGAAAATCGATTAAAGATCGAACAAAGGTTTCCAAAAATGGAAATCATTGTAGATCGTACTAGGTGCTAAACTTAAAGCCATCGTGATTAGTCTTCCGATCGAAGAAACTTTGCGTTAATCGAATGGTCGAGATAATACAATGTTGAATTACATATTTATACGATGTTTTTATTTATGTAATTTTGCCAGATTTAATAATAACGGTACTCGTCGAGTCTGCAACTCCTATCAATTTGCGAATGATATAAAACTGTTTAATCAAGAAGGACAATCACGAGCCAAGCTAACACATGGAAAGAGAGTCACTCGGATATACGCGACAATGATTGAATAAATTTCGATATCAACGCTGGATGTTAATTTAGTGTAACGAAACTAGGACACGACATTTAAAAGAGCCAACTGCTCACTATTAGAAATCATGCATTATTCGATTACTTTCGTTATAGAATGATATCGGGCGTTCTCGAGTTTCGACATTCTCAGAAGAACTTAAGGAGTACTTTAGAGGATTTCCAAGAAGATCCCAAGTATAACTACGGTTGATCAAGAATATATTCTTTTTTGTAAGAATAGAAGCTAGCCAATGAATTAGAAAACATAATAGTTAAGGGAAACATTTTTTATTGTATCGTTTCCTATGTGTTGAAGAGGTGTTTGATTACATTACACCATGTTGACAGTTGACCATCTTGTTCATAAACGTGCTCGAAACTGTTAAAGACGGCAACGTCGATCGCAGCAGAATAGAGAATCAAGGGCCGACGAATAGGATGCAATCTTGCAGCGATCCTTGTCCGAAGTATCGAGCGCGTGCTCGAAAGCATGCAGGACGCAACAAAATGCACGGATGTCCTAGTGGTATCCTTGTTGCGAGTTATTGCATTACCAGCTACCTTGATTGCACTTCCCTGCGAGGAGACGCTTAGGAGCAGAAGTCTCCTAGTTGCAAAAGTCTCGGCTAATGTAGTTAATTAGTTCCAGCGACATATTACACGTTCGCGTTGGCCATTAACAAGTTCGCTGGCGAAACGCTTGACGATCACCATCCGATCAGGCGATTCTACACTCTTGAAAAAAATAATCTCGTTCGCACGTATATATATATATTCGCGTATTTCGTCGCATCGCAATGTTTCAGTAGCGTGACTTTGTATTTCTTATCTCGATAAACGGAATCTCTTTTCGAAATTACTCGGTTGAATGTCGCGTATCACGCGAAAGCTAAGCGCGATCCGCGTCCATATCTCGCGGTCGCGTATTTCGTTCCCGTGTTTGCCGGTGACACGCTGCAAGTTTGCAAAATCGATTGTATCCTCTGGTATACAGCGCGATGTATCGTCACATATGCGTGTTCGATAACCTGCTTTCAGTTTCTCTCGGCAGCCAAACACCTTTCATCTTGCGTGCTTTACAGGTTGGCAGCGCAAGAGGCGGCACAAAGGGACCCTGGATACGCGAGTCAGTACAGGAGAAGGCCGAGGTTGGCCGGACTGAGTGGTCTCGGTGACTGGACTAGCTTTGGAGGGGAGGTAAGAGTAAACTTAGAAAAACCGTCGGAGAAAAATATTCGTTGATCGTATCATTCTCGTGGACCGTTTTACAGTGAATCTTACGTCCTTGTTCCTTTCCTTTGCCGCGGGGAAAGATTGGGTTATCGCGCGACATTGCCCTCGAAGAAGTATCTGCTTTCCTTGCTGCCTTGTCGCAGCGAGGAAAAATCCAATTTTTCGCGAAAAGTGGCCGTTCTCTCTTGCTGTCCGCTCTTGTATGTACAATTTGCGCGACTGCCTCTGGAAAACGCGAAACAACCGAGTAGAATCTGAAACGGGCCAGCATGAAGATATTGGCGGAACGATTTTGGCGTCGTTGAGTTTGTAGAGTTTTCGTACAACATCGAGAAGGCATGCGAAAGGGGATGAGAAAGGGGATCTTAAAAGAGAAGATTAAACGGAAGGAAATTGTAAACAGGTACCTGGTCTGGTGGACATGGCGCCAGGCCGGGATCAGGGCGGAGGGGCGGGTGGCGGTGGGGGAGGTGGCAAGGGCACTACGTCGCTGTTCATCCTGTCGGAGGATAACTGCATCAGGAAGCATACTCGCTTCATAATCGAATGGCCGCCCTTCGAGTACGCCGTCCTGCTCACCATCATCGCCAATTGCGTGGTCCTCGCCCTCGAGGAACACCTGCCGAAGCAGGACAAAACCATACTCGCGCAGAAGCTCGAGGCCACAGAAATCTATTTCCTCGGGATTTTCTGCGTCGAGGCGAGCCTCAAGATCCTCGCCCTTGGCTTCGTCCTCCACCGTGGCTCCTATCTGCGCAACATCTGGAACATCATGGATTTCTTCGTCGTGGTGACCGGGTGAGCGAACCATTTTCTATTATTACATTCTACCGAATCTATCCCCTTTCTTCTTCGGCACAATGTTTGACGACGATAGATCCCGCTTTTTGGTATTCCTGCGCTTTCAGTTTGCCGAGCTCGAAAGGCTCGTTGATCGATTTCCACAAGACAGAATGAGGCATCTGGAACAATCCGGGAACACGAAAAAGAGGGATCTTCTCCTCCGGTAAAATTCGCAAAAGCTCATCACTCAAGTTTTACGTGTTTTCGTTTCCCTTTATTTTTCTCGTTACTTTGTTTCATCGCGAGCTCACTTATCATTTCATTCTCCATCTCCTAGTGTTCTTCTCCTCCGTGCAAACGAACGAGCGCATTCTTGCTCTTTCCACTTTTTCTTCTCTCTTGCTCTTTTCTCTCTGTCTCTCTCTCTCTCTCTCTCCCTCTTTCTCTATCTATCTGTCTACCTATCTATCTCTATTTCTATATTTTTCCATCTCTTTATCTTTCTGTCTGTCATTTGCTGAAAGTGCACCACGCGCACTCACTTCATCTCGAAACACAGTTAGCGTGTTCGAGCGAAGCAAAACACGTGGAGAGGAAAACAGTGGACGAGGAGAATGTTATTTGGTCAGGCTTTGATCGATTTTCCACCGCGTTACGTTCCGATAATTTCGCGTTGAACGATGACCTCTTATCCCCCCGACGCTCGCCTTGAGGAGCCCTGTTTGCGGAGAAAGTCTTTCTCCATCGTTCGCTGCGTCGTATTCATTTTGATTTCTTAGATTCGACGTTCGAAATATCCGTCAAACGTTTGTACTCGCGACCGAATATTCGCTCAAATGTCAGCGAAACGATGAAACGAAAGAATCTTTCTCCGCACTGATTAAGATTTAAGGAGATCGCACGTCGATCGGTTTCTTTCGGCCGAGCAGATAGATTCTAGAGTAATCCTTGGATTAGGTCGATGACCGTGTTCGCCGAAACAAACGTGGACGTCGACCTGCGTATGCTACGTTCCTTCAGGGTCCTCAGACCGCTAAAGCTGGTTTCGAAAATTCCAAGTGAGTCAGTCACAGTTCTGCGAAACGGCAAACGATACAAACGCCATAAGTAACAGTACAAAGTGCAGTAACAGAGAACAGTCGAGCAGCAGATTAATAATTAACCAACTAACTAACTAATCCCCCGTTGTTCCTGGCAGTTTATTGTGCGTTCGACTAGTCTCCTTAGATTATATACGTTTCTTGATTAATCAGACACACTTATTGTTAGTTTTTCGTCGACCATTTAGTTTTTCTGTCAGTTAATCTTTCTCTCTCTATCTCTGTCTTTTTATCGCTATCTCTCTATTTTTAATACTGTCACTCTATCTATCTATCTATCTATCTATCTATCTATCTATCTATCTATCTCTCTATCTATTTATCTATCTATCTATCTATCTATCTATCTATTTATCTATCTATCTATCTATCTATCTATCTATCTATGTCTCTTTCATTCCCTGTCTCTCTGTCTTTTTTGCTTTAGTTGACACGTTGGGTCGACGTTTAGTTCTGGCAAGCGAAACCAGCATCAGCTAATTTACAATATGCGTATACTTGAGATCTTTTATATACGTTTTCGTCTTTACAGATTTATTAGTTTGTATCCTTTTAGTTTCCTCTTTTAGTTTTCCCGATTATTTTACACACGTTTTTCACGTCGTTTGAGCGTTCCATTTTTTATTGTTGATTGACTATCACTTAGAGGCTATGGGTGTATTAGAAACAGTTGATTGACGCTAGATGATCGTTGGCAGTTTGATGATCGGTATTAATTATACATAATGTCTATATATTCTGTGTCCACGTGGTTTGCGTAATTCGAGTGTCTTATACATTATACATATATATATCTATACGTATTATTAATATTCTATTGTCTCTATATAGAGGACTTGCGTGAATTAGTCGCTAGTGTTATATTGCGTTACTATATTTGCTCTATATCTTCTGTCGTTATGTTCAGTTTTGTGCACACGTTATTCGTACTTTTAGAGAGTTTTAAAGTCGACGAATTACACACACGCGCGCGTCCACGCACCTACTCGCATACGCGCGCGCGCGTATATACTTATACAAGTATATATTACCTACGTAACACACGGAACATGCAGTTATATATGGGCACATCAAGTCGTCGGTTTTTCACTAGGAAAGGAAAAGTTATGTGCCACGTAGTATCTTCAATTCGTCATATGAATTTTTTTTTTTTCAAACATTACTCGTGTAGCGGCTACTATTCGGATGTATTTTAAAATTTCGAGAAGATACTACTGTACACTTGTATCCGATGCGATAAACGTCGAAACGAACGGGGGAAAAAAGCATCGGTAATATTGAAAAAAAGAAACGTTCACGAACAAAATTCGATTTAACTGATGTGAGCGGTGGTTTTCCGATAGTGCATGAATTCGTGGAACGATTATTCTCAATTTTTTTTTTTTTTTTCGATTCGAAAATTAAAAAATGACACATATGCATATACACACGCAAAAAAAAAACACAGAACTACTGGCCTGCAGGTGTCTCTATATTTAGCAAACTCTATCTTTAGTCACAGTCACTGATTGATAGAATTGATTATACGTTGGTAAATAGGTACGTGTTCTAGAACAGTAACGTATTCGAGCAAGCTCGTGTTTGCTAGAGAGTGGTACCTTTAGACACCCTCAAGAGACTGAGTCATAGTCCTACAGACTTAGACTTCGACCGAGATATCCTCTCTTTTGTCTGCTTTCCTTTTAATTGCGGATCCTCAAAATTTCTTTCCCACCATGATTATTTCAGAACAGTGAATTGGAATGTGCAAATAGTAAGCAATAAGTAATAAATTTGAGCAGCTCTTGTAAAACGAAAAGTTACAAGAGTGCAAATTTAATGTTCGAGAATGAAATCAATTTTTCTTCCACGCTGACAACGATGTTACGAAGATTTTACGAAGAATGCAAATCCTACGTTCTACAGTATGGGAAACTTTCTTGTTTGACTTTTATAAACATCTCTGACTAGCGATGTATTTTAGGGATTAAGCAATCGTAGTTACGTAGGTACATGATATTTAGGTTGCTAATGCTGTCAAGAATCTGTCGTGGTCGTTTCTAACAAAACAGAAGAAGATGTTTAAACGAAACGATCCACCGATACAATCGAGAGAAACCGTATTGGTGAGTTTATACCGAGTTGAACGACCGCGACGGATGGTTACGTTTATTATCCTCGTGGAACTAGAGTTATAGTCAGTAGGAGATTATATCCAACGGCATCTAGAATTAGAATCTCGCGTGAGTAGCTAATAAGAATTTCCTCTCTATCCAAGTGTCGAAACTCTTTGGATAAAAGAAATCGTTAAATATTTAACCTGTGAGTGTAATTATTCCGTTTCGTCAACTAGCTTCCATGCTTCCAATATTAAGCCGAATTGATTGAACTTCGAAATCGTTCTCTCTGTCCCTTTCGCGATCACAGTTTAAAGAGTAATCCATCGATGCGCTAATTCGATAAGCTAATCCGACGCTATGAAAATCGAAAGTCAAACTTGGACTTGTTGTCTGTGGATTTGACTCTCCGTCGTCATCGACGTGGAACGCAGAGATTCGCGTTAAAGTTCTTGCTCAAAAGTTCTCGAACAGTTATTGTATTTGCTTCAAAAGAATAAGAAAGAAAGTATTATTATCTATCAGTCCAGTGTCATTAACACTGAAATTATTAACGTAACAGAAAATATGCGAGGACTTTTGAATCACATCACACCGTACATCGGATCCGCTTATTAAGGCGCATAGTATTAATTTATAGCATAGTCACGAAGAGTAGAGAACAGTCGCGATTAAAGTTGCTTCTCATAGAATTTCATCCGCCGTTCATCCGACCTACATATGTAGTTTAAAAGTGGTTGAGTTAACATTGAAATAAAATTGATTTCGAATCGTATGTGTATAAATAAAAAAAAAAAAAAAAAAAAAAAAAAAAAAAAAAAAAAAAAAATNGTCCCCGATTACGAACTTCACCCCGATTAGACATTCTCCCATCTTCCATCGGTTAAGTCATAGAACGCTAGTTACCACATAGTTGTGTAGATTAAGTACTTAAGTAGCGTGAGTATTAGTGTAATAGAGTAGTAAGTAGTAAAGTGTGGCGGGGTGTGTGTGTTTTGGGGCAGGTTCATCACGGCGTTCTCGCAAGGCATAGAACTGGATATGGATCTGCGCACGTTGCGTGCGATACGCGTGTTGCGACCGCTCAAACTTGTCTCCGGCATACCGAGTGAGTAGCGTTTCAATACAATCGGCCATGAAAATCCAGCCGAATCGAACGAAACGGCCTTTCTTTCAGTTTTTTTTTTTTTTTTGTGTNTCGTCCTTTTTTGATACTTATCTTTGTCAACTGTTCTTAACGATCAAACGCGTTCATGGCGAAATTGGCATTTTTCAATTGGTCAATTCATTCTCGAATCGCAATTAGAAAGTAAATTGCAATTAAAATTCAAGTATATTATACGTTCGATTCCGTTCGGTATACGGAGCGAGCTAATTCTTTTCTTAAAGGAAGACGCGAAAACGTGAGGTGCTCGGTGCTCGAGGAACGCGCGTTCCAATTTCTCGCCTCTGCAATTCGGATACTTCGGAGTCGATCGGATCTGTTCTTCGATATGTTTCCATTTATTAATAGCTGCTACGTAGACCCGATTACGAGCAAAACGATGACTTAAACGTTTCAAACGTAAAGCTCGTAGATCAATTGTAGTACTAATATTATTGCAAGTATATATTTCTATATTTATATATCTACACGTAGATGCCTTGCAACGTTAGAAGGACTATTTTGTTTTACGTAGCACCACCCAAATAGATATATATATATACATATATTAAAAGTTGTATGCTGTCTTTATGTAACAAGGACGAAGTATCTCAATTGTTTAGCCAGCGTGGATCCTTATATCGACAATACGAGCGCATCCTTTTGAACACAGTAGTTAAAATCATCGGGAGTGTTGATATCGTTTCGGGAGCTTGGAAAGAAAGAAAGAGTGTGGCACGCATGTTTTCCCCGAGCAGCGAGGAAAAATTAAAAGAGCCGCGAAATCAGTGAAAAAAAAAAGAGAATAAAAAGAATCGCTTGGATGGCGCGGTAGTTGGACCTAATTACTCCTGTCGAATTTTTTTTTTTTAAACAGGTCTCCAGGTGGTGCTCAAATCTATTATCAAGGCAATGGCGCCGCTTCTGCAGATCGGCCTGCTGGTACTCTTTGCCATCGTGATATTCGCCATCATTGGGCTCGAATTCTATTCGGGAACCCTGCATAAAACGTGTTACAGCATCAGAAATATCAGTGAGTAATCCATGTGAAGGGAAGTGTTCCTTCTCTTTCGTTGGGTAAATTCGGGGAAACAAGAGCCGAGGAGGGAGAGCAAGTACTTACGATCGTTGTGAATGAAAAACGAAGGAAGAAAAGAAAGGAATCAATGAGGGCCGATTGGTCTGACGTTCACTCTGTTGTAGATGAAATCGTGAAGGAGGGCGAACAGGCGAGCCCGTGTAACACGGACAACAAATCCGAGGCGCCATTCGGGGCCCACGTGTGCGACGCGAACATCTCGACGTGCATGGATCACTGGGAGGGACCAAACTTCGGCATCACCAGCTTCGACAACATCGGATTCGCCATGCTCACTGTCTTCCAGTGCATCACTATGGAGGGCTGGACTGCCATATTGTACTGGGTAAAGCAAGAGATATGTCCTTCAGTGTTAAAAACTCTCTGTCTCTTTCTCTCTATTTCTCTCTCTGTTTCCTATATATGTAAATCTCTCACTTCCATGTTGTCGTATCATCGTATTCATTTTCGTTGAATTAGCGCGTATTAAACGCGTCGACATTTTTTCTATCTTCGTGTTTCTTCATTCCATGTCGAGTCGATCCTCTTTGCTCTCCTACTTGCATCCGTCGTTCGTTCTTTCCCCCCCCCCTTTTGGCAATATTCTCTCATTCATTTCATAATCAATATCACTCTTCAATATCACTTGTTCTACGAACAAAATTCTTGGTTTCACCAAGAGCAAACGACCGGTCGTTGCAAGTGGTTGATTCGATTCGACGAATACTTTCCAGTTTCTTTATCTAACTATCAATATATGTATGTATACTTTTCTCCGATTGCTTGCCATCGTTCACAATTTCTTATACATCTATTGAAATTTCTAAATGTGATCATAAAGTGTCATCTCCTCGTAACAGTTTTTCTGTCCTTGTCTGATCACTGTCTTATCTGTGTGCCCGTGTTTATTTGTTTCTCTTCCTTTTCACTATATCTCTCTCTTTTTCTCTCCTCCTCTTTCTCTCTCTCTCTCTCTTTCTCTCTTTCTTTGTTTGCCCGATGACATCTCGCTTCCGCCTGTTTCATTCTTGTTCACCAGAATCGAAGAGAAGTGCTTGCAGATGTTTTACAGCTAACACTGACCTACATGTTCACCTTGCTCAGTATAACACTGTCAGTTTCAGCCCTCTTTGCAAATCTTGATGTTAACTGCATTTTTTTATAAGCTTCGTATTTTTGCGCTAGCGCAAGTCGAAGAACTTCAAACCGCGTGATCTCCTCTCGATCTTGAATTTCTTCGATTTGCAACGCGCACGATGATCGATATTTTGGATCTTACGGTACGATAGAAATTCTTTGTTTTTTGACAAGTCGTACCTTTCAAATACATATCAAATTATTACATGAGGAATAGCACTGCGATATCCACAAAAATGTTACAAGCTATTTCTCTCCTTTTTTTTTCTTTTTTTTTTTTTTTTATAATTGTCATCTTGAGTGTTGTATCGTAAGCTATAGTCTTGTAACTCGCGATTCGTAATCCTGCACGATCAGTGTACTAATCAATGAGCGTGTATCTTGATTTCCATCCTAATGACTTGAAAAAGTAATTGGCTTTCATGACGAGGAGGTGCTGTTTCTTCAAAGAGAAATTAACAACGAACTTAGATTCTTAAAGTGCATCCAATTTATTATCGTTATAAGGGGTACATAGCCCCAAGTAAAAAATATCTTGGTAGAAACTATAGACAATATTTTGTTATTATATATTATGATTCGGACGTCGGTAAAGTGGTCCCCTTCAAAGGAAGTACATGTTTAACGCGCTATTTCTTGAATTTGTAGAAGTAACAAATGTGGATGCACTTTTAGAGATACATTTTTTTTAAAAGGAAACGTTAGTAACGGGAGAGTAAGAGGGAAAGTAAAGCGTTAAGTATCTCGATGTTTATATGTCGTATGCCAATGATGTTTGGTTTCGATCATCGCGATCGATGCGCGTAACAACTGTACGGAATCGGTGACTCGCGCTCGCACACGTAACACATGGGCTTCACGTGGCTCTGGTCAAATTTGCAGACAAACGACGCTCTTGGCAGCACGTACAACTGGATTTACTTTATACCATTGATCGTCCTTGGCTCATTCTTCATGCTGAACTTAGTTCTTGGTGTTCTGAGCGGGTGAGTATCTTCAGTTTCGATTATTGCCATTCTTCTTCTTGTACGTTTTCTCTATATATCTTTTGATTTACAAATTTATTTACGAAATTGTTTGCGAAGGCGTGACAAATCTACGGTAAAATCTGAAATATTTGCATTTGCTAAATTATTGAATTATGTGGAAAATATATCGGAGGAGGATTTCTCGTGGATTCGTCACGTCACGTCGAGAAGAATTCGTTCGATCGAAGTGCGAATGACCGCACATCCGGTCAGGTCGTCGCGATTCAAGCAAAAGACGGCCGATTACCTTTCTTTCTGTTCGTCAGGGAGTTTTCGAACGAAAGAACACGTGTCGAGAGGCGGGCGGCTTATCAAAAAGCAAAGAGAAAGCGTCTATTCACGACTGCGTTCAGTGCCTACTTAAAGTGGATCACTCAAGCAGGTTTCGAAACGATCGATCTTTCCTTAAATTTGTCGTGCTAGCCGTTTCAATCGCTCGGTAGACGAGCAGCAGTCAGTAGCAGTAGTAAAGCCAAAGTAACGCGTCGACGCGCCAGTAGTATATCCCTCCGATCAACGCCATATTTCGTACTGCGCCTCACGCTTTGCGTAAACATTCCGAGTATCGTAATACCGTGTAACAATTCTTGCTAGACACGTGTGTAAATTAGAGAACACTGCAGCAATTCGGATATTTGCTGACTAAGATAATGTGTGTGTACGAAGAAAGAAAAGAAGAGACGAGTATTTATATCGAAACGATCCCTCGTTGTTTCATGTAACGTCCCTCTATCATCTTTGTAACGCTTGTAGAGAGTTTGCGAAGGAGAGAGAGAAAGTGGAGAACAGGCAGTCCTTCCTGAAATTGCGAAGACAGCAGCAGCTCGAGCATGAATTGTACTGCTACCTGAATTGGATCTGCAAAGCAGGTTAGAAAGTCAACATGCCAGCTACATCGATTAACCATCGAGCACTCTTTATAGCTAATGTCTTCTTTAGGCGAAAATCTTCTAGCTTTTGCCCTTTTTGCATCAGTAATTTTACTTTCGCATCGTTTAATGACAAGTCGATTTTTTTCTTTTCTTTTCGTTCGACCGAGTTTGCTTTCGTCTTCTTTATACGTGTGCAAACTAAATATCCTTTATTATTTGTAGAGGAGGTAATACTCGCGGAAGAAAGGACCACGGAAGAGGAGAAGAAGCACATATTAGAAGGTTCGTGATTAGATCTCATTATGAGGTCATCTCTGATCGACGAACTGGTTAGAGTTCTCTGATCATCTCTGATCGACGAACTGGTTAGAGTTCTCTGATCATCTCTGATATCGAGTGACGTGAAGAGAAAAACGTATACACATGTTTGTAGGAAGAAAACGAGCCGAGGCGAAAAAGAAAAAGCTTGGCAAGAGCAAAAGCACAGACACGGAGGAAGAAGAAGGCGATGACGATCAGGACGACGGTGAGTTGTATTTTTCCTTCTTAAGCTTTTCTTTAACGCAATCTTCTTTGATTTTTCTTCGAAGATCAAAACATCGATAATCCTTGGAATGATTCAGACTCGAATCAAAGATTTCGTTTAGTGGACAGAGTCCATGTTACGACCATCGTTCATTTATCGTTTATAATTGCGTAGGAATCATTAACGAACGTTTACGTCGTTTATGGTCGTTGTCTGTTCGCATTGAAAAGAAATCGTTTGAAACATCGACTCGTTTTCTGTTTTCACTTTGAAATCTTTCTCTCTTCCTCTTTCTTTCTCAACGTTATTTCCTGTCGGCGCGTTTTAGATGTATTCATGTATACTTATATCGACATTGTCTTAATCGACACGTAATAAAACAAAGTCTGATGGTCTCACGAGTAACATTTACGTTCTTTCGATTTCCCGTCGAAATTATGTCCGTGATCGAAAAAAATGGAGAAGAAAAAACCTGAGTTGGTACAAACGAGAATTGCTCGTGGGACGATCTGGCGTTCCTTCTGATTTCTGTTTCGCATCGGATAAAGAGCGACTTTAATTCCCTCGACCACGGCGACAAACATTCTAATCACACGCTGTCAGACGCTCCTCTTGTTTCAGTGCCTAAGAAAAAACTGAAAGGTAACTACAACCAGTCAGTGTCACGATTCGCAAAGAGCAACGTAAACGAGGCTGTATTCGTAACTTCTTTTCCTATCTGTTTCCTCTGTGTTTTTTCCTTTTAATGATCCTTTCGTTTTAGGTAACTTACGATACACGTAACGAATCATATCAATACTCGTAAAACATGCATATACATACATGGGTCCATGTGCTCATATACATGTACATACAGGACAATGAGATCGCGATTGTTCGAGATTTCTGGGTTTCAAAGTACAAAAGCATAAAACATCGTATATAAAGTATAAAACATTCGCAAATTATTTAAATGATCTGAGCGATGACACTTAATCAACTTTACAATGAAACGTAAAGTAAACTTTGTACGTTGACACCAAGTAATTGTCATGACTGAAATTTTTTTATACTAGGTATGGACATGGATGGATTTCTTATGAAAAAATAGTATTAAAGAATTTGTATTTGCTGAAAATCATACAAACAGTGAATAATTGAAAGAAAGCATATAATCAAGTACGGACACAACATATTGACATTTGTTCATGTTATATTATGATTCAACGAACAATAGTTTGTTTGAGATGAAATCGACATTTTCAGCAATTTTTCCATTAGGATAAGTTCCACTTTCATTAACATGTAGTATTAAACAATATCGATCACAATATTGTCGAAACATGAACGTATAGTGTGATCTACTAATGTGATAACAGCATTCTTTTCAAACCTAAATCTTTCGTGAAAGAAATATCAAATGGAAAATCATTACTCTAGATTTTTTCGATTAATTTTTAAGGAATCTACTTATGTTCAGTCGCACTACCTAACTCGATTCATCCTGTATAAAGTGCAAGCAATGCACGCGTTACAGTAGATTATCGTAATTGCGAAGAAATCCAAATATATTTAGTAACAGGATCGGAAATGTCGTCGCAGATCATTTGAACCGATTTCCAGTCGTCTTTGAAATTCCAAATGCCCAATTACAAACACACGAAATTCTCAATACCCAGAAATTGCGGTGAATCGAGATGTCAATTTGTTTTGTCTCCTTTTTTTCTAGGAATTGCTTCTGTTGGCTGGCGTGATTATGTATTTTTATATTTATGTATATTTATTTACTAGTCGTGGACATTCCCGAAAATCGTGAACTTTTTTTTTCACTTATTTCATTCATTTGTGACAGTCTTCTGTGTCATTGATATTGATAAAGAATTTTAGAAAATCGCCAATGTCCTAGATAAATATGTATCCATGATCCAGATATGTCCGGCAATGGAGGAGTACTAATGTTTTTAGTAGTGTACGACAAGAAATCTTTGTCGAAATAGAGCGCCGCAAATAGAAAGAGAAAATGATTAAGTGGTGTAGCATTCGACGTTTAGTCATATATAGATTAGCTTCATCGGTATCAGAATAGATAGAAACACTCGCTTGTTAGAGTATAGAATAGATGTATCTCTGTTCATTGTGTATCTGTGTATTAAGTAATTGAACAAGAAAAAAAAAAAAATGAAAGTTGAAGGTAAACGGATTTTCAAGTCGAACCTGGGAAAACCTATTGTTAACAAGAGTCATATAGAAGAAACTTTCTCGAATCAGATGTCGGATAACTCAGCATTTTCCAACATTATGTTTGTTCTGGGAAATAATTTGTTGTATATTATCAAAGAAAACGTTGGCACGTACTGACAAGTTAGAATATGATTACGTGAATATTGGAGGGGAAAAAAAAAATATTGTAACAAAGAAAATCAATCGACTGACATCGGAACGATACTAACATTCTAAACATTTTAAACTGGTCATTAAAACGAACGATTTGTTGTTTACAGGATTTTCGAGATCCTCCTCGACGAAAGAAAAGGGACCTTGCAAGCAGTTCTGGCTAGCCGAGAGAAGATTTAGGTACTGGATACGAAAGTCTGTAAAATCACAAAAGTTTTACTGGTTCGTCATCGTTCTTGTGTTCTTCAATACCGTCTGCGTAGCGGTGGAACATTACGGTCAGCCACAATGGCTGACCGATTTCCTCTGTAAGTAAACGATTTGAGCAGATGTACAGGGTAATCTTATCGTATAGTTAACTCAACGACAATGCTTTGTCGAACGAAGTTGTTCATCGACAAAAAACTCTTGATGAGAAAAGACCGATATTAACGCTTGATCACTAGTTCGTGAATATTTATGCATTGAAATTAGAAATTTAGAAATGCAAAATTACATAGAATATATAATATAATTTGCAAAGGTGAATAAAATATTCCAAGTAGATTTCGTAACTTTCATAGTAATCCATAAAAATATAAATTTNCCGATATTAACGCTTGATCACTAGTTCGTGAATGTTTATGCATTGAAATTAGAAATTTAGAAATGCAAAATTACATAGAATATATAATATAATTTGCAAAGGTGAATAAAATATTCCAAGTAGATTTCGTAACTTTCATAGTAATCCATAAAAATATAAATTTACATAAATATTTGTACACTGTAAAAATATAAATTTACATAAATATTTGTACACCGTATACCGTACACTGTATTTGTACATTGTATACCGATACGAATATATCGTCATGATATATACTGCATGCCAAAAGTGCAAAAATTGTACAATTTTTTTATTATCCGTTTGCCAACAAATAAATTTTTAACTGGTTTCTCGTAACGAATTCTACAGTTAAATAGTTAATGTAATTAACATAAATCATATCTTTTATTTTGTAACTAAATTTTAACTAGCTCAAAAAAACCTACATTACTTGCAGATTTGTGCAACATGAATTACTAGGCAAATTGTAATTTCTTTAGCGAGCACTGTAACTGAAGTTATAGCATTTGAGTTAATCAGTGAGAGGATTATTCTGTATAAAAAGCAATCATTCGTTTCTTGAATTTGAGAATGGTATCAAAACGGATGACACGGGTGTTGACAGACTTCGCAGAATTCGTGTTCCTGGCTCTGTTCATGCTGGAGATGTTCATAAAGGTGTACGCGCTCGGTCCTCGCACATACTTCGACTCGAGCTTCAATCGTTTCGACTGCGTAGTCATCTCGGGATCGATCTTCGAAGTGATCTGGTCCGAGGTGAAGTCTGGCTCTTTCGGCCTCTCCGTCCTACGTGCCCTTAGACTCCTGCGAATTTTTAAGGTCACCAAATATTGGAAGAGCCTGAGAAACCTCGTAATATCGCTGCTCAGCTCGATGCGTAGCATCATCTCCCTGCTCTTCTTGCTCTTCCTCTTCATTCTCATATTCGCGCTGCTCGGTATGCAGTTGTTTGGCGGCCAGTTCAACTTCGATTATGGCACGCCGCCCACCAACTTCAACACCTTTCCCATCGCGCTGCTCACTGTCTTCCAAGTAAGTTTCATTCCATCGCTATCTACTTACATATTTGCTCGTCGTATCCTGTCAATCGGATGGAAAGAGTACATGCAACATAGTCTTTCCTTCGAGCCGCAATGTTTAGACGAAAGTAGTTTGGCAAGAATAGAAGAAATAGACACACATGTTGTTGGTTTATTTTACAATATAATTGAATGTAATTTCACTGATCCTGGCAGATCCTGACCGGAGAAGATTGGAACGAAGTGATGTATCAAGGTATAGAGTCGCAAGGCGGACACAAGAAGGGCATGATTTACTCGCTCTACTTCATTGTGTTGGTGCTGTTTGGCAACTACACTCTGTTGAACGTGTTCTTGGCTATCGCCGTCGACAATCTGGCAAACGCACAGGAGCTGAGCGCTGCCGAGGACGAGGAGGAGGTAGAAGATAAACAGAAGCAGGCACAGGAGCTCGAAAAAGAGATCCAGTCCCTGCAGAATCCGATAGACGGTGGCGCGCCCAAAGTAGAAATCTGCCCTCCAAGCCCGAACCAGAATTTGTAAGTTTTCTGTTACATCTATCCTACTTTTTTTTTTTAACTCTCCTCAAACAGTGTACGTCGAATGTAATTGTCTGTGGATTTCAGCAAAGACGGAAAAGGTGGGAAACAATCATCCGAAGAAGAGAAAAAGCAGGATGAAGACGATGACACGGGACCAAAACCAATGCTGCCATACTCCTCCATGTTTATACTGTCCCCTACGAATCCGTAAGCTAATCTCAGTCGATAATATTTGTACAATAGGTATATAAAATATGAGACTTGAAGAGATAAAAATGTATTTGATTGTAGCGTAAGAAGAGCCGCCCATTGGGTCGTCAACCTGAGATATTTCGATTTCTTCATAATGGTGGTGATATCGCTGTCGAGTATTGCGTTGGCCGCCGAAGATCCCGTATGGGAGGACTCGCCGAGGAACGCGATTCTGAATTACTTCGATTATGCGTTTACCGGTGTCTTCACTGTCGAGATGATACTGAAGATCATCGATCTTGGGATTATCCTTCATCCGGGCTCGTATTTGCGCGAGTTCTGGAACATTATGGATGCGGTGGTAGTGATATGCGCCGCGGTTTCGTTCGCTTTCGACATGACTGGTAGTTCGGCTGGACAAAATCTCTCGACAATCAAGTCGTTGAGAGTACTTCGAGTGCTCAGGCCATTAAAAACGATCAAAAGAGTGCCGAAGCTCAAGGCGGTGTTTGATTGCGTAGTGAACAGTCTGAAAAATGTCATTAACATTCTCATAGTGTATATATTGTTCCAATTCATATTCGCTGTGATCGCGGTGCAACTGTTCAACGGCAAGTTCTTCTACTGCAGCGACGAGAGCAAATATACGGAACAGGATTGCCAGTGAGTATTCGAATCCTTTTTTTTTCTTAATAGCGAAACTGATCGACGAACATTGAAGCACAGGTTTTTATTCTAAAAAATCATCTTTCTTTCGATGGTGCAATTTAAATTCTAATTACGTTCCACTGTGCTCTCCCCACTGTGCCTCGCAGGGGTCAATATTTCGTTTTTGAAGAGGGCGCCCTGTTGCCAGAGCCAAAAAAACGGGAATGGCAGTCGCAGTTTTTTCACTACGACAACGTGATGGCCGCGATGCTGACATTGTTTGCGGTGCAAACTGGCGAGGGTTGGCCACAAATTCTGCAGAATTCGATGGCGGCCACGTACGAGGACAAGGGTCCCATTCAAAATTTTCGTATAGAGATGTCCATTTTCTATATCGTCTACTTCATCGTATTTCCATTTTTCTTCGTCAACATCTTCGTGGCCTTGATTATCATCACTTTCCAAGAGCAAGGAGAAGCTGAATTGCAAGACGGTGAAATCGACAAGAATCAGGTTGGTTGACTGAACTGTTAACTATGATCTATCAGTCTAGAAGATCGTCTAACCAAGGTCGTCTAACGCTAACAACAATCGAATAAGAAAATCTCTACTAACGTGGTAGAAAGTTGACGTTCTTTCTACTCTAAGCTCTTAGGGAAAGAATAAACTGAGCGATTGATCATTTTATATTCATTTCAGAAATCTTGTATAGACTTTACGATACAAGCTCGTCCTTTGGAGAGGTACATGCCGAAAGAACGGAACAGCGTAAAGTACAAAATCTGGAGAATAGTAGTATCGACGCCATTCGAATATTTTATCATGGGTCTCATCGTATTAAACACAGTACTGCTCATGATGAAGGTAAGCGTCAATGATTCGCTCGTTTGTCCCCCTTCCTTCTCTTTTTCTCCAAAATACGTCTTGAAGAGAAGTAATTGATTTTCTTGTGAACGTTACGTGCCTGATAACTGATAACGCACGTCGGAGAAGACGCGAGGCGCCAGGAGGAAGCGCGCGTTGATATCTTGCTTGCGTACCTATTTTTATATGTAAATAACAATCGTCGCGTCGTGTTCCATTTTGAAATGACATGAAATACTTCTTTCCCCGGTATACCCGATTTTCTCGTTCGCGTTTCGTCAAGTCGTACTCTCTCGTTTGGCAACTTTAACCAATCAAAAAGCAGCCTAACATTGATTCTCGTCGCCTCGAGAATCGCGAGAATGTATCACTTGTCGTTATCGACAAACGCGCACAATGGAGAGTTCGAAGCAACTGTAAGATATAACGTTATATCTGTACGAGGACATTGTTGTTCTTGCCTGCAAATTTATTTATTGTTCTTTGTATAATTGTTATCCTTGTATCCATTGATACGTGTACACAATGTTGAATACTTCTGTGTCTTCCTCTGAAAAACCGAAACCTCCTTTTCTCTTCTTCCTCCTTCTTTCGTCATTTCGATTCCATTTGGAACTGATTTTGGTTGAACACTTGTGATTTATAGTATATATATAAATATAACTGGATGCTTTTTTTTTTTTATGCTCTTCCACATTCATTTCAAAATTGACATATTTTTCTTCCCATGTCAAGCATGCGCGAGTGCCCGACATTTTTTGGCATACCACTTTTTTCGCTCTCTCTATTTGCCCCTCTATCTGTCTCTTTATTTGTCCGTCCATTTGTCCGTCTATCTGCTTACTGTTTGTCTGTCTCTCTGTCTTTCTTGTGATCCAATCGGTTTCTCTCACAAGCGTTCGAATTCGATCGCGTTGAAAATTCGATTGAATATTTCACGGCACTCGCGCATTGCTCTATTGCGTTTACCAAACATTTTCTTTCACTCTTCTCCGATATTATTTCCCTTTTTCCCGGTTTTCTCCATTTCGTTTGATATCGTTCCCTATTCCGTGATCGTTTCGTTTTCTCCGTTGTCATTTTTCTTCTGTCCTTTCGCTTCTGTTCTTACTGCATGTTCGCTGCTGTGTCCTCGTCTTGATAGTAGACGTATTCAAAGATACGTGGAAAAATCCAATATCCAATATTGATGTGTTCCCACAGCCACACACACACACACAGATACACCTACATCTAAACACATACACACGATATGCATTCGACTCGTACGCCTTGACAAGCCCATGTTTGAACTGGTGGCGGAGTTCGAAGCGTTGCACAAGTAATTAGCTTCAATTAAAGATCAATGAGAGTAAAAAAAAAACATTTTTTTCGGGCCGAAAGAATGAGAAAAAACACTGCGGCATACAAGAGATCTACAAATTCGCAAATTCACGTGCCTTTTGAGCACACATTTTTTGCTCTCTCTTTGTTCTTTCTGTCTTTTATACACTCTCTTTCTCTGTCTTTTCTCCTTTTTTTCTCTTTCTCTTCATCTCTCTAATTCTCTTTTTTTTTTACTCTTGGTTACTTGATCTGCCTGTGTCACACAGATTGTCTGCAGCGTTTGAGTCGCATTCGTTAGTAGAAGGCTTATTACGAATACGAGAGAAATGTGTTTTTAACCTCGTCCGTGATCTAGGAATTAGCCTCACAAACTCACACTCTGATCTGCAACGCTCGAACAACGCGAATTGTAGAAACTTTTAGGATACACGCGACACGTACGGCCGATGCTTCGCGACTCACTTGTCGAGTCAACTCACCATGTGACATATAACATATGTACATCTCTGTATATTTATGCAATTATCAAGGTCGAAGCTATGCCAGAAATTACGTTCGGATACACAGCATCGCTCATTTCTTATCTATTTCATTATTTTTGAAAACGTAATCCGAATATGGAAAATAACGTTATCAGAAATCATTTTCTTACACCATTGCACATTGTTTTAAGAATGAAACGCACACGATATTTGAATAATGCAGGGAGAAAAGAGAAACGAGATCGTTGTTTTTTCAACACATTCAAGCTTGACAATCGAGCGAATCGTTAAGCGAGCAGGCTCGATCTCTTTGCTCAAAAGCACGTAATCGTTTCTAACACGTTTTCGTAGCACGTATCGCACACGAGATGTCACATTCGTTGTTCATTATACACAAAATTGCGTGTCGCATGCTGGCTGCTCGCAAGCAAAATCAACTCGACCGGATTGCACGTCGAGCAAACGAACACGTGAACTACCGAATATGTGTGTGTGTGTTTGTTCCATTACCAAAAAAGACGTGTTTCTTGCATGGGACACACGCACGAATCAATCCTCCACCCTCTCTGCCCTCTCAGAACTGAACAGGCGAAAAGAGAAAACATTTTAGTACATACCTTGAGCGGAGAGATTTTTTTTTTTTTTCAACGCACTCTCTGCCCCTTTCCTTTTACGAACTTCCGTATTATTTTTTCTTTTTCTTTCGGTCGTGCTTTAGCTTGCTCTTGATATCTTAATTCCTTTCAGTTCGTCATTTCGTTTCCTTTCTTTGTCTTCTTTTTTTTTCTTTTTTTTTTTGCCGTTACGATTTGTTCTGCGTTTCTCATGACTAGTTTCTTATGACTTTCTAACTCTTCTCCGGATACCAAACTTTCATATCTATCCATCTCGAAATTAATCCTGACGCAAACGACCGAGCGACACCGTTTACGATTCTTTTTGATATATGCTGCCGGTCAAAAAATTCGGTAAATCACTCTCTCAGTAACATTTCTATCCAATAATTTATTAATTTTATTCTCAATTCAAAATCAATCCCGATGCTCTTCGTTCTAATATATTTGTTTGTTAAAGAATTTTCTAGCATAGCAGAATTCTGATGTTTTTCTAAATCGTGAATTCAATAATTATACAGATTAAGCAACAGTCTACAAATTTCGATGATTTTTGCATATGTTAACCAAGATATGATCTTGAACAACTTTTTCTACATATAACCGCCGTTCGACTTTAGTTTCCAAGATATTCGCGAAAAATTATATCGTAGGTAATAAATTCTTATATCCTAAATGTGTATTAGTATTAGTTGTTGTCTGTTTTTGTGGTCTAATGACTTTCAGAATTCAACCAACAAACTCGAATTTCCTTTTTTTTTCCTTTTTTTATACTTATATTTAAATGATATATATATATATATATATATATATATGACATTTTTTATATTTATATAAAATGATATATATATATATGAAATTTTTTATATTTATATTAAATTATATATATATATATATATATATATATATATATATATATGAAAATATATATATATATATATATGAAAATAGAGTTGAACTTCGAAAACAGATTGACTACTTTTCATTTTTCTATACATATATAAAGCAATCGAAAGCAAGAAGGGATTGGGAAGGATTTTGGAAAAGCTGAGATGTGTGGTGGTTTCACGACAGCATCTTGGGAAAAAGATCCAGATGCGACCATTACCTTGAATCCGTCTTAATGATTTCTTTGGGAAAATATATAATTTTTCCTAATAAATAAATTTGAAGGTTGACTTCGATTCTTGCGTGTTTCGCATTGCTAACTACTCGAAAAGTCACTTAATGCGCTTTAAAGACTTTATGTATCTTACGTTTCGATTTATAAACGTACAGAGATAAAACGAAAAGCACTAACAGTATTATCAAAGGGAGAATCTTCTATCAGCCAAAAATCTACTGACACTCTTTTTTTTTAAAACAGCATCTGTCTTCTACATGTTGACAAATTGAAACGTGAGATATATAAATACTATAGGACGGCTGGCAATACGATCGATTACTTTTTCAGTGATTAATCGTACAGCAATGGTTTTGATCAATCGCGTACGGCGCGACTCAATGACCGAGAAGATGAAATTGTTTTCGCGTCGGTGTTTTCGCTATGGTGTTGTAAGTTTGGTATCGTTATATGTTTGACAGAATAATTCGTACAATTGGTATAGAAATTCGATTTTTCTACGTTCTGGTTGTATCGGTATAGTCGTGTTCACACACCAGTTCCACACTCTTAATACAGTCTGAAACCATTTCCTCTCACTGTACTAATATAAAAAAAGAAAACAATCCTGTTAATATTACCGTTACCGTGCCGTACACATCTTTTACGGTCGTATAGATACATGTATCTAGGTTAATGCTAATATTATACACCTATGTGTTTCCCTTTTTCTGTCGACTGGAAAGTCTCTCACTCTATGTGTATATATATGTGTATATATATGTGTGTATATACATATATATATACATCGTGTTACTTACAGATTTCGCACTCTATTTTACACGTCTCTATTTGTAAGATCGTGTCACACCGGAGGGAACTGTCCAACGATACGCGACGCTTGGATGTGTGTTGATCGTCGTCGCGACATCCTAAGCCAGAGAGGATGCTAAATTTATCAACGCGCTAAACATGGAACGAATTGATCTCCAGCATGAGCAATGATTTTTCTTCGACATTACGGCAACAGAAATGCATGGATCGTTTGAAACGAGCGTGTCGATGGACAGATCGCTCGATGATAAGAAGAAGTCTCTGCCTCTTCTTCTGATTCTCGGTCTCTTTTTTCGCTTCTTTTCGGTTTTTCAAAAGGAAACGGAAAAAGGCCAAAAAAAAGACGGAAGAACGGGGAAATTACTTTCGTGTGGCCCACAGTCGAAATACGCGGGAATTTATAAGCTTGTATTGCGTCTCTGTTTGTCTCTTTCGGCCGTGTGTTTGTCAGTATATGCATTGCAGTTCCATCGGCAAAGCGACGTGTACAAGAACGCGCTGAAGTACATGAACATGTGCTTCACGGGGATGTTCACCGTCGAGTGCATACTGAAGATCGCCGCATTCGGCGTCAGGGTAAGCTCCACTATACTAACAAATCCCATCTGCTCCAACCGAACAGATCAAAAGAACATACTCGCTTAGAGTAGCCGGCTGGAACGCGCGATCGCTCCGAGCCGGATTCCCCTCGAAAAATGAAGTCTGCGACATACTTCCTGCCGTTTCCGTGTAAACATTTGCTCGGTCGAGAAAGAAAAGTAAACCCAATAAAAAATTTACGTCGGTAGACGGTCGCAGAATCAGTTTTCGAAGTAGGCTGGTAAGTTTCGCTTATTAGAGTGCAAATAGAGCCTTTCTATTTTTTTTTCTTTTTTTTTTTCTTTTTTTTTTCTTTGGAAGAATAGGTAGTACTTGAAAATATCCGTGTATTACAAGATTACGTGTATGTACGAGTAGATTATTATTTATTGTTAGAGATTACTTGTTCGCGTTCTGGACTGAACAGACGAGAATCGTAGAATCGGGAAAGATCGTATTCAAAATTTCTTGATCTATGATCTTCATTGACTCGACACATGCCGCGGATCATGAAACATTATATTGGAAATGAAAATTGTCTATAGACGCAATCGTGCGAGTAACAAGAACAGAAAACCCATTTAACCATGAGCTATTTTGGAAACTAAATCATATTTAAATCGCGTTGCGTCTCACTGTTAAACGTGTTTTCACGTTAGTTTACGGAATACACATGGAAACTCACGCCAAACACGACACTACAGGACACACTAGCATTTCACATTGTTCGGTATTCAGACAAGAATATACAAAGAGCATAACTATCACGTCGAATTCTATTTTCGTTCGTCTCTCTCTTTCTCTTTTTCTATCTGTCCATCTATCTGTCTATCTATCTATCTATCTATCTATCTATCTATCTATCTATCTATCTATCTATCTATCTATCTATCTATCTATCTCTCTCTCTCTCTTCTTTTTTCGGCTCGTTGTTTTAAGTTTCCGAAGGAATTTCTCCCACGAGATACGTCGAACAGAGGCGATCGCCTCGAGTAAATCCGACTAGCACGCACGATGAACGTAATTGAGAAAGCTCCCTGCACGCTCATCGCCTGGTTCATTCGCACCTGGTTCGTTGCATTCGCACGTGATCACTGCACGTTGACGTACTTCTTTCTTGCATGCATGCACCGTTGCTTCGATGCGGAGCATCGAGCTTTCGCCGTCGTCTTCGCAGCTCGTTGCTCGAGAAAAGAACGTAATGTTGTAAAGTGGATATAAAAATAAAGTAAAGACGACCGCGAGCGCAATCGATCTTTGGTCATCGATGGGTGTCTATGTTGTTGCAAAGACTGCGTGTTATGGGCCAACGATCAATAATATCATTGTCACGATCACCGCTTCGTTGAGATATGATCGTAAACGACAGTACACACCTTACGTTTGCGATGATCGTTGATGGAGTTACGAAAGAGAGATACGAGAGGGATGAAGCTTCCCTCTCGTGAGACTCCGTTGACGGTGAAACGTAACGCTCGATGCCTTTGCGATGAAATGGTCGATTTTGGAGTGTAACAAGAAGACAGGAAGACTCGACTGCCACCGATTTCCGTCACACGCATGTCACTCTATCATCGTCGGGAAGGATCAGTTACAGATTTCTATACACATTCATTGTACACATGGACAGACACACGTACACAAAGAATCGTTTTGCGCTCGTTGTTACAATTCCGATCAAATGCACGGAAACGATCGGTTATTTGAGAAAAAAAAACCGCTCTATCGAAGATTGGTTAGACTTGCTTGAATACTCCGAGGAAAAGAGGAAGCTAAATAAATCGAAGAGTTTCGTAAGTCGACTGGGGTACATCGCGACGGGTTTACTTTGATCTTTCAAAAATTCCGTCTGTCGCGCGAATAAAAGTTGCAAGTTATCAAAATTTGCTCATATTTCCCTCTTCTTCTTTTTCTCCATGATTGAAAACTANCTCATATTTCCCTCTTCTTCTTTTTCTCCATGATTGAAAACTACGTGTCGAGCGTGTGTATCTATCGTATAAATATGAAGGTAATATCGAAGTAATCCCGATGCGAATCGACTTCGAATCTCGATAGATGAACCGAGCAAACTTTCTTTCGTTTGCGATTTTAATTCTTTTTTTTTTTTCGTACGACTGCTTCTGAGCAAGAAGAGATTGAAAAATATCTCCCGTTAAAAGAGAAAGTTTGCTCAAGCTGTCGAGCGACGAAGGAAATGGAAAGGTTAAAATGGCTGGCGGTTTGATACCAAATAAATTAAAAGAGTAACGAGAATTAAACGATACAAGAAGGAAATGTACTTGAATTACCGCTAAACATGACGTAGCCCGCCTGGAAAATCGATGAAAACGTTTCGTGATATCGAGTTTAACGAACAAACGACACGTGAATTATAAAATAATCGTAGAGTGGAAATGAAAAGAAAAAAAAAAAAAAAAAAAAAAGC
>NIPQ01092697.1:36146-52561 GCA_002806875.1 Lepidotrigona ventralis hoosana
AAAAAAAAAAAAAAAAAAAAAAAAAAAAAAAAGGCGGTTAACAACAGAGAATCTAGGCTTGTGTTACGTCTGTGTGTTGGGTGTATTTTATAGTATCACGAGGCGCCGCCAAAGCTAGTGGACGCCTTGAGCGCCGTGAACTTCGCCGTCACACTCCTTTTCCTCATTGAGTGCATCCTCAAACTCATCGCCTTCGGATACAAGGTATAGAAAAACCCTCTTAATCACTAACTCCATTAATATTAATCACACGCAATTATATTTATATATAGTGTATAAATTCTACATTTTTTAATTTTTTTTTTTCCAATCTCTCGTTTCTTGTTCACTGTACTCAAATTAGATCACCCTACGCGTTACCGACATTTCGCGAAGAAAATTCAGTTGCGACAACTGATGAAAGTTCGCGTGATTTGGAGATCGGTCGGGAAAACGAGAAAAGCGTATATAAATGAAAGAGTTTGACTAGCGCGCCAGAAAAGAGGAGTTCGAGTGGTATGTACACATACATATACATATATCGAGGAGTGTCCATTGAAACTTGAACTGTGCGACTCTCTCAAGTCGGTCTGTCCACATAATTTCGATCGACGCGATGAAAAGTAGACGCTTTTCTGAAACGTAAGATTCCCCTTGTTGTTGAATCTGTTTCAGAGTATCGATGCAAAAGCGATCAAAATGTGTACCGATTAATTTTTCGAGCGATACTCGTTAAAAAGGGGGAGGGGAGGGGATGGGGAAGCGAGTAATTAATAACCAGGATCTTCCATTGTGGTAAAATAAATTCCGAAATGCTCGTAGAAAAGTATCTCATTCGTGTGTGTAGTGATACTAATATGACGAATAAAGGAACGGAGGATAAAAAGAGAAAAAAACCAAAGTATTTATCTTGTCAACGAATCACAATTTCTCCTATTTTCTTGCTGTTTTTTTGCGCGTACTATTGGAAAAAGAAAGTAGACGAAGAAACAAAGTTTGTCGGTATAGTCATTATATTACCTGTATTTAGAAGTAAAAGTTAGAAGTATATGGCGAGAAGCTGCAATAGAATTGAGATTTTTACGTTGATCACTCTTTACTGGCTTGCATATATTTTGAAACCATTAGACGAAAGTTATTAGATCTCTTCCCCTGGCTCCCGAGAAAGGGTGTAAAGTGGTAGAGCTTCCCGCGATAACCGCGTCTCTATCTTTCTCTCTTTCTAGTTTGCTTGCTATTATACCTATTACGGCATGCTTCCGTCGTAGATATTATTTTAGAAGAGGCCCGTCACATATATACTTCAACTGATCATCGATCACCGAACCATGCGATTCGGATATCTCGTAATTGCCTACAAACCCTCTCAGCCAAGTCAAGTCTCTTTATCTTTCATACAACACTTTAACTACGAGCGAGAAGAAATTAGAGAGATATCGGTAGATTGTTTCCTTTGGGCATTACAACTCTCAACACTTACGTGTTGTGGCGTAATTGTTTGACTTCTTTCAGTTACGTTTATCTATTCGTACTACACAATACTTGTTATTTTATATGTGTGACAGTTATACCGTTACATTGACTGCTTACATCCACTCGTGAACCATAGTTACGATAAGTTACGCCTTTTTCCCGATACGTTTCGAACGCGACACAATTTTGAACGAAGACCTTCACTCGACGCATCCAGCATTTAGATTTTAAAATTGACATTTTAGTGAAAGAGTGCGTCATTGATACACATGTACACATGCACAAGCATATATAAAACACTGAAGCATACACACATCAGGAAACACGATGAACAAACTTACAGAAAGGTCGGATCTGCGAGAGCGAGACCGAGCTTCTTTCTTTATTCTTTCTTTTGAATCGAATTTTAGCGCTAGTTTTGCGAACCATTTACACACTTTCGAACTGCCTCCAAGTTTCTTCGAACCAAGTTTCCACTCGTTGATAGTCCGGTACTCGCGAAGACGAAAAGAATGAGAAAGACGAGTGACGGTTTTGTTGAATGGTTAAAAACAATTAAAAACAATCAGTAAATCGGTTGGAAGAAGCTTGGAGGCAACGATAGGCAAAATCGATCGCGCGATTGTTTCTAATCGATATCTTTTCTAATCCCTCGGCGATCAGAATTTCTTCAAGGACGCCTGGAACCTGTTCGACTTCATCACAGTGATCGGCAGCATCGTGGATGCCCTTGTGATCGAGTTCGGGGTATGTAGAGCTTCGGCAAAGATCGCCTTCATTTAAAATCGTTGAGTCGAGTAAATGTTCAGAGTGACGTAGTTTTACAGAAAGGAGAAGTAGAATATATATATTCAGACGTTTAATTATTTATCTAACGAGAAACACCTCTCGATGACACCTGTGACTCCCGTTTTCTCTTAATTGTGTCTAAACCCAAGTAATTGCTTGACTGTACATTATCGAGTGTTGTCTTCCCTTTAACCCTTTTGCTGCTTCTTTAGTTTCAGCAGAGTGTACAAACATAAAATGCTAGCAGGTAAAGTCAACGATTTTATTCGAGTCCCTACAATGTCATGTATTTATATTTGCGTAGCTTTATGCTGCATTCATACGCTACACACTCACACTGTACATTATCACACTTGTACGTTACACAGCCACCACGATATACGTATATATCCAGTTACACATGTACATTACAATGTCAGAACGATCTCACGAAAGGAAATGCTTTCGAAGAGAAATTATTATTTGCAATAACGAGATCGACAGGAAAGTGAAAGAATTCTTTAGACGTCGAAAGCATGGAACTGCGCGAGCCTTTCCCTTCAAAGGATTTTTTTTCTCGTTCACTCCGTACAGAAGAAACGACATTCTTTTGGACAATCAACATAAATACAGCACTACCCATCAAATATTTCTTTACTCCTATATATAGTAGAAGTATATTTATTAACCCGAAGTAACATCGTNACCTTGCCCGTATCGTGATAAGGAGCCGGCATTTTTGGAGATTAAGTGCAATTTCCTCTGCCCCCTGCAGGAGAACTTTATTAACGTCGGCTTCCTAAGGCTGTTCCGTGCGGCCAGGCTGATCAAGTTACTCAGACAGGGCTACACGATACGAATTTTACTCTGGACCTTTGTACAATCCTTCAAAGTAAGTGAATCGCGAGATAAGTCTCGTAAGCTCGATAACGGAGTCTTTAATTCGAACTTTATTGCAGGTTACTCAGACAGGGCTACACGATACGAATTTTACTCTGGACCTTTGTACAATCCTTCAAAGTAAGTGAATCGCGAGATAAGTCTCGTAAGCTCGATAACGGAGTCTTTAATTCGAACTTTATTGCAGGCTCTGCCTTACGTTTGTCTCCTCATAGCGATGTTGTTTTTCATCTATGCGATCATCGGTATGCAGGTATGTATTTTTCCATCGGAAGAATTATTTCCACGTTTGTTACACACGCTCGGGATTATTATTTTTTTTTTCTTCAATTCCGTCTGAACAATTATCACGTGGGACACGATTGTCGAGTCGTACTGAGAATTTCCAATGCGCGACGAGTTGAAAAGTACGTCGACATTGGAGTCAGCTCGGTCGGGGTATAGGTCAAGTGACAACTATTTACAGGAGCGAAATGTTAAACCGATATTCGTGTGTGGAACCATTAGTGATCATGAAATTCCGTTGTCAGGTCTTTGGAAATATAACGAACGATCCAGGAACAGCGATAGATGATCACAACAACTTTCAGTCCTTCTTCGCTGGTCTTATGTTGCTTTTTCGGTGAGTCGAGCAGCTAAACGAAGCAAGTTCGAAGTTGGGCTAAAGTGAACTTTTGTCGACGAGAAAGCTACCGATCCGTCACGCGATTTCATTTCCCTCGAATAATAATAATCGTATTTCGTATATCCTTCAATGAACAGCGTACAAAAGTAGCATAAAACGAGTGGGAAAAGCAAAAGACACGAACGATCGGTAGCGACTGACCATTATGGTAGAGTACTGGGCTGTTGGCATGAGGTTTAACAAAAGTAAGCTGCTCGACGTGTCAATCTCTGTTGTAATCGAACCCTGCAATTAGACGTCCCCCTAGACAGTTGTTCCATAGAAATGCTTGCCCTAGATTATTCAAGTTGGTCATGTTATTCGAGCGATGCTCGAGAGAGAGAAAGTCTGGATAGTAGAATTTAAAAAAAAAAAATCGATAAAATTTCTCTCTCTCTCTCTCGAGGGACTCGCGTGTCAAGATAAAAGAGAGAGTTGGAAAGATCGTAGATCGTAATTAATGTGGTGGATGCGTATTATTAGAGAGTAGATCGACACTATATCACTATGTACACTGTTATTTGTTATTTAAACTCGTTCTAGAGACTAAAAATCATGTACAATCACCCAGCGAAAACCGAACGATGAACAAGTTGTCAAGTTTCGCGATGCGTTAAAATCGAATCGAATTGATCGAAAGGTGGGGGAAAAAAAAACGTTGCTAATGCCGTTGCTGGCCCTTTGGCCACGGCCTTTTTCTTTCTGTCGGTCTCAGGTATTCGGTAACATCGCGCTGGATGCTGATAGTTCTATTACCAAGCACAACAATTTCCAAAGCTTCATTCAAGGTCTGATGTTGCTTTTTCGGTAAGTAATACATCACGAACTAGGATTAAAAAAATGGAAAACCAGCTACTTTCGTTCTGTTCTTTTTATATTATATTTATTTCTGTTTTCTATATCGTTTTATTTTATCGCCGGTGGTTCATTTTCTTTNATTTTTTTTTTTTTTTTTTTTTTTTTTTTTTTTTTTTTTTTGCGAAAAGAGCACTGCGCTGAAAGTTGAACACACGCAAATTTCAAACGCAAAGAAACTTGAATTCTCGAGGAACTTAATTCTCATTGGACGATCTTTCGGAGTATAAGAAAAAGAAAGATATGTGTATGAGGATAAAGGTGGTTACATTTATATTGTATCGGTTTTAACTAACACACTAACCATAAACAGGCTAAACTACGCCTATATTACAAGTTCAAACTAACACTGTAGTAGAGCAGTCGAGTAGAGAATTGAGTTACTAAAACCAGTACTCGCTTTCGGTGTTGCATTAAACTACGAAGATGCAAAGTTCTATGCATGAACCGTGTTCTCAATGACAAATCCAATCCTTTACCGAAATGTTTGTATAACTTGCCATATCACTTGTTGGTACCTGAGTTTGTAGCTTGATACTGATAAAGTATAGAAGTTCCCGTTGACGAGATATTATGTGCTTTTGAGTTGAGTAATTTGCATGAAAGTACGGATCGACGAATTTTGAAGTTTCTTTAATAACTTTGACAATGAATTTCAAAAGTCGTCGATTATAACGCAAAAGAGTCTATGAAATTTCGATAGGCGCAGCTTTCAAATTATGGTAGAAGTCTAACGAGGAGAGATCGCCATCTTTGAGTTTCCAATTTTGATGAAATATTCAGTACAAGGATAATAAATATTTTCCTCGCGTCTCGAAAATACTACAAAAATTTCAAACTATGTATTTATAAAAATTCTGCATCTCGATTATGACGCAAATAATAGATATTACGAGTAACAAAAAAATACTGTGGTGCTAGAAATGTGTCCAAAGTTTTTGTAAAAATCGGAGACTTGAAGACGGTGACCTCTCTTTACGAACAATCTATTTGCAACAAGCAATTGAAACGTAAAACGTTGCCAGGTGTGCGACTGGTGAGGCATGGCCGAATATCATGTTGTCCTGCGTGAAAGGTCGTCCATGTGACGCGAAGGCCGGCAAGCAAGAACCTGGTGGCTGTGGCTCGAACATCGCGTACGCCTACTTCGTTTCGTTCATCTTCTTCTGTTCGTTCTTAATGCTGAATCTATTCGTCGCCGTCATTATGGATAATTTTGATTATCTGACGAGAGACTCGTCGATCTTGGGCGCTCATCACTTGGACGAGTTCGTTCGGATCTGGGCCGAATACGATCCAAACGCAACGGGCAAGATCCATTACACCGAGATGTACGACATGCTCAAGAACATGGATCCACCGTTGGGGTTTGGTAATAAATGTCCGAACAGGCTTGCCTATAAGAAACTTATCAGGATGAACATGCCAGTGGACGTGGACCTGAAGGTGAACTTCACCACCACGTTGTTCGCCCTCATTCGCGAGAATCTTAATATTAAAGTGAGAAGAGGTGAGTGTTCAGATTATTTCCTTGATTTATAAAGCCTAAAGCCGACTACTCGGTTTATTTAATCATTAATTGATATACTATCTTTGGACGATGAACAGCTTACGTCAAATTGATCGAAGTTACTTGAGTTTTAATTTGCACTTTGTATTTGCGGTGAATCTTTAGCCTCTGAGAGGAATCAAGCGAATGAAGAACTGAGAGATACGATTAGAAGCATTTGGCCTCTGCAGGCAAAAAAGATGTTGGACCTTTTGATACCTAGGAACGAAGGTAAGAATTCTTTCAACAATTTGTTACAGCCCCGTTTGTAACAGTGTGCCGATAAGTGTGCGTACGTTTTGTTTTAGAATTAGGCAGAGGTAAGATGACCGTTGGTAAGATATACGTCTGCCTTCTGATACTTGAAAGTTGGAGGACGACTAGGTTTGGTCAGATAGAATCGACCGGACAGGTGAGTTTATCGTTAGTTACGATTCGAGTGTAACTCGTACGAAAATGGAAGCCCCTAGCGATATGTCCCTGTTGAGACAAGGAACCTTCGTGTTGCTCTCTCACATGGTTCATTCACCTCGCCTCGCTGTTTCGATTGCCGATATCGTTAATCTATATTGTTTATTACGCAACAATGTAATTGCGATTATAGAATGAACGAGCCACGTGAGATTGCAGTCGAGGATTGAATTCGAATGGATGTTTGTCGTTGGCTTCTTCGTGGTAGGATTTCACATGGACGATGTGGAAATCATTTCGTTCGAATAGAGAATTTCCAAATATCCCAAGTAGCTTCTTGATTACCCACGAAAGCTTAGTATCGCAGAGATACGAAAATTTCAACGATCGGATCGATGAAACGACTGAGCCTCGTCGAGATCGATTTGCGTTGAAAATATTACGAAACTGTTATATGTTTGAAAATATAGGCGCGATTCTAAGCTTCCTTCCCGTGTCCTAACATTCTGATGCTATATTAATGTGTGCTCAGTAGTGCTGAGAATTTTCAAACATTCATATACGTATTTGAACGAGTAAAGAATATTCGAAACTTTTTTTGCTGCACTCCTTATTCCAGCGTGACTGATGAATAAAATCAACGAGATCAATCTCGGTCGAGCACAAATCACATCTATTTTTAGGCTTAGATTTAGACTGACTTCTAGATCTAGACAAGCGTCTTCTCGCTGGAATAACGAATCGGCATAATTTATTGTTAGTTAAATATTACGAACAAGGAAGACGTTCAATTTCTGTCTGTTAAGTTGAATTAGCCAAGTCAATATGTGTAGAAGCAGTTCGATGTCACCCTTCCCAAACGTCACGATTAAAATTTCATGCAAATGATTAAACGTAGATTGTTCAGAGTCGATATGTCAACTGCTATTATTTATATTTGTTAATCATTGGGATACATATGCTGATAAAATTTACCACGGTAATCGCACGATGATTTCAAATTTATTGGGATCTCACGTTTGATTAGCTGATGATTCAGCGATATGTATATATAGCGTACGACGTATCGACGAAAATACGGATTACACATAGAAAATTAGGACAATATAAAGTTTTGAATGAGTTACGATTAGAATATTAGAAAAGAATCTGTGTGTTGAATTTATACATATTTTCATTAAAAAGTCATAGAAAGAGAGTACGACAACGAGGTTTGAACCTTCAAGTTATTGATAAATAGAATTATGTTGTTGTAATTATTATTATTATCATCATCATTATTATTATTATTATTGTTATTATTATTACTGTTATGATTATGGTTATATTACTGTGATATTAGCGTAGGAGTAATTTAAAAACTGGATATTAATCACACAGATACTATTATATATTACGTTTATGTATTTACTATATACTCAGACAAGAGGATGTTCACGCAGCTCTCAATCATCTCTTTGTGTCTTTTCTCTTTGTTTTCCAGAACGATAACGATCTTATCGATAACGATAATGCTGGGCAAAGTCCTGCAGCCCAGGCGGTAGTACTTACTTTTTCTCTTACTTATTATCATCTTAATACGGTCTTTTCGTTTCATTTTTTTCTTTGTACAGTCACATTACGTTTCACTAATACGATTACGTTCACATATTTTACCATTCACTGCGAAGCTAGTAATTCGTTTCCTCGATGGGAATTTACTATAGATACATATTACGATTTGCAGTATATACAATACACAGAAATAGTCGCGGAAACTTTGCAGTGAATGATCTACATTTCTTGTACATAATAATATTTGTAATTCGTTCGTTTTATATTTACGTCAGTAACTTATGCAGAGACACAGTAGCCTATCGTGTACTGTATCTTGTACATATTATAAATCACAGCAGATTAAATAATTTCAANTTTTTTTTTTTTTTTTTTCCCCCTTTTTTTTTTTTTTTTTTTTTTTTAATTTTTCATTTAGAAGTCGGCAGTTGTATCTCTGCTCATTTTTTTAATCTTAATATACGTTTCTTTCTGTGCATCGACATAGAGACATACATACAGACGCACACTATGACACTTGTACATTTTCGTTGAAATTACTTTCCTTTCACATCGTAGACCTTTGTTCTTTCCTCAACTTTTTTACTGTCACTAAATCACAGATCGATCGAATTACAACGCAACAGCAATTGATGGTAATTACGCTCCAGTCAATGTGGTAAATTTTTTGAATTCGAAGGAAAGAAAACTTTCCAAATGGAAGAAATGGGAAAGGGAAAGAAATGAAATCAACCGCAGTTGCGTTCAATACAGAATCACAATCACACACGCGAACTTTTCTTCTTTTTTAGGCACTTAATATACATTAGTGGAAGTAATTACTAGAGCATCCGTCAAGTTAACACTACATAGATTTCTTAGAAATTTTAGTCTTTCCTTTTAAAAGAATTTCCTTTTTTAATAGCACGTTTCCTTTTCAAATAATAAGCAATTAGTCTAGGATAATACTTGATTCTCTAGTTAAACTCGTTCAATTTTATGCATCATCAACTTTCAATCGATCTTTGTTCTTTTCCTCTTTAACGAATAGTGCTTGAAAAATTTGATTACAAAAGATACACGCGATGATGCATAGAATTGCGACATTTTGAGTTTTTTTTAGTGGTGGTGTCGATGTCACGTGGGGGATCGTTCACACGTGTTCCCACGTGAATCGGCTCTTTGCCTCGAGAACACGATATAGCTATGTGTAAGTAAATTACCTAGTACATCGAACCTCCTATAGAAAATAAATACCGGAGAGATTTGATCCTCGAACATAGCTCGCCTTTTGCCTCAAGTATCATTCCATCAATTAGGTCGCATTAGTAATCACTAATTTCCGACTTAATCTCTTTAGTGCGATAGTTCTCCAAGCCCAAATGTACTTGATCGTTAGTGTTCCGACATAATCGATCTTAGATCGAGCATTAGAAATTATTTCTTTTCGATTTTTTCAAAATACGGTGTATTCTTGTTACGAAACTTCGCTACAGCTCTGATTGTAACTTTCTTTCTTTATGTTTTCCTTTCTCATCTTCTCGTTATTCCCCCTAGCAACTGTTAGAAAAATTGAAGAACTCACCCTCGATTCGCACTTGAATTCTCGAGAGAACTTTCTTCTTTCATACGTTTCTCTCAAGAGAGACAATTCGGATCGGAAGTGCGTTCTTTGAGTTAGATCCCCTGATTAGATGTATCAAACTACTAATTTCTTTCTTTCTTACCTATCTGTTACTTTCTCTAATGACCAGCGTAGCGTAGAAATTATTCTTAGAAATTTCCACAATGACCACCGTTTTCGTGGACTCGTTGCCTTGCTAATTCTCTTCCAATGGCTTACTTTCTGACACGGCCCTACAACAAAAAAAGTACACACTACTAAGCACCCGATTACTCTCCGTGACACGCAGAAAACACGATTACAATTATTACACTATTTTTACGTAGCTAGATTTCAAATCTCCTTACAAAAGATTCGGTGACGGCCTAAAATGAGATTTTTGTCGAAACGAACGATGCTGTGAACAACCGAACGACGATCATTTGCTAGACGACGTAAAAACGTATTGTATCGACGAATGTAATTCGAGATATGATCGCTTGCAAGTGCAGCAAATATCGTTGATTGTCGAATCAAAGGGAAAGGCACTTCCGCGAAGAAGTTTCTTTTCACCGTATTTAAAGTTTCTGAACAAAGTATTTGTAGACAAAGTATTTGAATATATGAATAATTTTTGATCGAGTTCCAATAGAGTAACTTTTTATAGAGTTTTGTTGTATCGTATCGAAAGTATTGATAAATATATATAATAGATGAAATGTAGCCAAACGTAGCGTACATAGGCATGTTGATAATTCGAGTCAATTAATCCCTAAAGTATTATGGTTTTCGCATAAAGTACTTGTTCTTTGTACTAATTGGCTTGGAGTGTACTCTGTTTGTCCATTTGTTCGCATATGTCTGTTAGTATCTTTAGGAACATCTTTACGAATTGTTTAAGTTCCGCTTCAATGAAATAAGTTGACTTTTTTTTAAAAAAATGATACGAAACTGATAATGTTGCGTATTTGTTTAATATCGAGGAACATGAACGATTCGCGTATTGTGTTGCATGCTGATCTGCGTTTGCATTTCTACTGCCGTAAAAGAGTAATTGTCTTCATTTGCATATGATACTTTATGCTCACTTGTAAACACTCTACAAATAAATAAGATAATAATTAAAATACGTACGTAAGAATATTGCTTCTGAGAAAACATATACAGGCTTTGCCAGAGTGATCCACCGTCATAGATTATAATTATCACCTTTGCTATAATTTTATTCGATATTCAACATATTCCGTATTCTTTGCACACACATCTCAAAGAGAAAGAGAAAGAAAAAGGAACGTGTATTTCCTTGCTGTTAGAAGACTAAAAAGAACTTTTCTTAGCGACACTTTCAAGTGCACCGTGTCACGATATACTCTTTCTAGCATGGCCTCTATTTTTTAATGAAAATTTTCGTTGCTACAATTCGTATTCTATCTTAATCATTCTTCTTTCCTTCTAACGCGAAAGCACGCAAGAGTGATAAAAAGGTAAAACGAAGGAGAACGAAGAAAAGCCTGTATGTGCTTGTATATACTGTACAATAATATGAGTTGGCTTGGCGATCGAATGATCGTTTAAACGACAATCGATAAAAAATTAAGAAAACAAAAAAAAAAAAAAAAAAAAAAAAAATAAAAAAAAAAAAAAAAAAAAAAAAGAAAGAAAGAAAATATACATGCATAAAAGAAATATCGATCAGCTCTGATAGTCGGTGTGGTTTCGCACGTTCGACTTTAGCAATCGGCCTTCCTCAACTGCATACTGGACGTGACGGCGGTAAATCATACCGGAAATAATCACGCAGCCGGAAGTAGGGCGAACAGCCTTGAACACGTGGTCCGGCCACCGTCGGAAACGAAGCTCGATCAGCGCAAGGAGCACATGGAGGAAGACGACGAGCATAGACGTCAACGTAGCATCAGGTAGTTCGTTTCCGTTTTAATTTTAATCGGATATCGAGTGTCGATATCGCGTAATAAAATCTTGATCCCAATGATTCCAGGTTGAACTTCGTTTCTGGCACACCGAATTTTTTTTTAATGATGCACACAAGTCGTGAGCAAACCGTAAATGCTTATGTAAATTTAAATTTTTATCATCATCATCAATAGCAAAAAAATAGCATATAAATAATTTAAATATCGTAACGAGCCATAAATGTCGCGAAATATATACGTCTAAATAAACTGTACGCATGATTTGTCAAATGAATGAAAATGAGAAGTTCAGTGTGTCCTAAAACAACGTTCACCAACGTTCGAGTTCGTAATAATGATTTCTTGTTTTCTTTTTTTTTTTCTGGTATAATTTCAGAAATAAAAAGGTGAACTGGAAGATGTCCCACCAGTACGATATACTAGGCAGCAGCGGAGAGAGTAGCCAGGGAGGGGGTGGGTCTGGGGTTGTACCCGTAGTTAATGATGAGGATCGCGCCCCCGAGCTAGAGCCATTGCTGGCTGAGGTGCCCTCCCAGCAGGATCAAAACTACTACTACCACCATCACCATCACGACCAATACTACGATACCGACAATGATCTATACTATGACCATCACCACCACCACCACCACCATCACCATCACCATCATCATCATGCTCACCGACCACCCTCGTACTATCAACACCAGAATACCTACGCACCTCGCTCCTCGATCCGTTACCACAAGGTCTCTCGGCTCGATTCAATTAAAATCCTCCTCCGATTTCAAATTAATCTCGATTCTGATGAAATCTCCCTCGATCGGTTGCGATACAGAACGAATTTACTTGGCTCGTGTGTTGGGTTCAGCATGCTCACGAGCTAAACGATTTCCACTTGCTGTACTTCGTTCGATTGTCACCTCGAGACACGTGTCTAGATCGCGGTAGATCGAGGATACTTCGCTTCAATCGGGATCTATAGATCTTCGTGTTGTTGTCATTAGTCGATCGTATCGACCGATTGTACATAGACTTCAATGTGTGACTTTACGCTTTCTTAGACTTAGATTTCGATTATCGTTAGAACGGGATACGTCGNTGTTTTTTTTTTTTTTTTTTTTTTTTTTTTTTTCGTGGAATTAGTTACACACGACGGTGTTGTAGTTACGCGGCTTCTCATTTAGATAACGAAGAAGCAACAACACCTTTAGTCTAGTTCGCGAGTAATCAAAGAAATTCCTTATAGACGGACTTGAGTACACCTTTAGATCGCGATAGATCTTATTGTTAGATGATTAGATGGTAGAATACACTCGCGTTCGCAAGATTGATCACACAACGCTGTTTAAATCGCATACGGTTGTTCGAAACACCGACGAATCGCTAGACATCGTGGCCGCGACTCAACAAAGATCAAGATCGATCGACGATCTAACAACATCCATCCTGTATAGTCACTGTAGAGTTCACATTTGTCGATTATAATGTTATGAAAATCGCAATCGAATCGATCTTGAACGGCACACCTTAGCACAGTTGTAAATACAAAGAAACGAAACGAACGTTTTTTTTTTTTAGCGGAAGTTCAACGTGAACATTTAGAAAACCCCACCCTTATCCCTAGCTGCTTTCAGCCTTGAGATTATTCTCGAGAGTAACGAAGCACTCGTGCGTTCGACAACGATTGCCTCGTTCTCCGTGCGTCTCCGTGTTGTTCGTTATAATTCCATGTGTATCCACTCCGGTAAGTAAGAAACACCTTTGGGACGAGCGACGACTCGTCGGAATAGTAGCGGAGACACAACTCGTTTCTCTTCTTCTTTCACCTGAACCGCTCCAAACAAAAAAAGTGAATCAGCAAAGCATGTGCATGCCGAAATCTTTAAACTTGCATGCTCTTACACGCGCGTTCATGTGCCTGTATATCGACTTTTCTGCTCCTCTTCATTGACTGCTCCTCTGATCTTCAAAATTGTCTGTCGTTTCTCGAGACAAAGCAAAACAAAGTTATCGTAGCACAAACTGCGACGAATTTCTGCGCGAATCTTTATTGCGTGTTTCGAATATTACGTACACGTGTATGAGAAAGCTGTCGAGGCACACACGTATATTATTGATCTTTAGTTGATGTTCTCGATCCGGAGACTCGCACAGAGATTCGCGTTCCGGAGGCAAAAGGCATCTCGAGTCGAAAAACATGTTTGTTCGAGGCGCGAATCGTTAGTAACGAAGGCAAAGAACCGACAACACCCCGACTCTCCTTAAACTCCTGATTTATTCCAATTCTTCGGATGGCTTTCTAATCGACGAGTTTGTTCGTTTAGATGGAACTTCAGGACGTCGTAGTTAGCGACTCGCGTGCCGGTAGTCTCGAGAGTCTTACCCACGCCACCAAAAGACTTCACGGACCCGTACAACCAGCTAGACACCCATCGCATTCACCGACTTTAAGGTAACAATAAGATATTTCACTACACAGGGATGTCATTATATTTATCAGAAAACTTTGACAAATTTATGTGTTGCTTTATATTTAATTTTATGCTACGATGCGAATGAAATAAGAAATCTATAATAAAAAAAGAAAAGAAAAACTAGAAAGTATTTAGTTTGTACACACTAAATATCAGTTGATTATCATTTTTCAGGAGACACTCACCAGGACGACCTGGATACGATCATCACGGTCATTACTACCACGAAGGACCAGGGTTTAGCGACACGGTTAGCAACGTCGTTGAGATTCAGAGACACACGCATCATCCCCATCCGTCACAGTACAATCATCGGCACAGAATGCGAGGTACAAGACAGCAATGATAATTCCGTCGAAGAAAACACGGTGCAACGATAAGTCCTTTTTACGAAATCCAACCTACGAATCTCTTTTTCGAACGTATTCACGGATCGTGAAAGATGGAAACGATCGTGCAGCCACGCGAACGAATTCACTCCGTCTTTTATTCGATGTCGGAGCCTTGGGCCGGACGAGAGATTCGTAGTTACGATTTAGAAAAAAAAAAAAATATGAATGTCGCTATAAGTGGTTTATTCACAAGAGGCAAAAGCTCTATGTCACTCGATGTAATACGTTTCTTCGTTTTGTTCTGTTATGCGCCTACAAAGACTATTACGACCACTGCGACTATTACGACGATGGTAATTTCTTTCACAACTCCGTTTCATTCCCTGTTCCGAAGCTATTTCATTATTATTATTACTACTACTACTACTACTACTACTACTACTACTACTATTACTACTACTACCATTATTATTATTATTATCATTATTATTATTATTATTATCATTATTATAATTATTATCATTATCATTATCATTATTATTATTATTATTATTATTATTATTATTATTATTATTATTATTACTATTGTTGTTGTTGTCGTTGTTGTTATTGTTATCGCTACTAATATATTATCATCGTTATTATCATTATTATCAGCAACTATCATCACCTGTTGTTATCATCTATTATCGTTTGGCTTCCACCAAATTGTTCATTCTCCGCCTACATTATTCATCGACACAACAAACAGATACAGATTAATATGCAACTTAGTATGTCTATTAGTATAATAACGCAGTATCGCACAAAACAGACATTCGATAATGAACACTTGTTCCCTCTTTCTCTCTCTTCCCTTCCTTCCTTCCTTCCTTTCTTTCACGAATTTCGATGAAATACGTCGAGAACGTTTCAAACTTGTAATATTTTAAAGAAACTAACTTCTCGACTGTTCTTTATGCATATTTTTCAATTACTTCTTGTGACATTTCTGATTTGTTCGAGACACTGTGCACGAAATAGATAACACAGGCTTTTGATATCGAGCACTTTAGCACATTGTGAACACTTGTACTCTGGTCCACCCATAACATAGACACTCGATAGTTGATTGTATCTAGTGTAATTGCACGCCGCGCCCCTCCCCCTTCGAATAGCGAGAGAAATTATGGCATGCGGCATGTTGATTGATTTGAACTTAACGAACAATTAGACCAACTCAGACTGCAGTCGAATTCCTCCATTACTTTCAACTTGACTCGATAACTCTAGTTTCTCTTAAACACGCGAACAACGCTCAGGTCACAGGAAACTTCCCCTCGAGTACCAACCATTCCCTCGAATAGTCCTCGAATCCCGGTTTACCGAATGATCTCCTAGGAAAGCTAGAAAAATAGCCATTGCGTAGAGAGAGACTTGAAACGCGAACGCTAATAACTATATTCGTCAGGTCCGTGGAGCGCTTCGACCAGCCCAGCGAGAACACCGAGCCCTATTCACCACATCGATCGAGGCCGGCATTACGGAACGACCAGTTTGGAGCAACGATCAAGAAGCCCGAGTCCGATCGGTGGCCGCCAGCCTGCCCACTCGCATCAACACTATCATCGACATCATCCCCATCAACATAGTTATCCGGTGTTGGTAACCAGACGGGGACGGGGTCGTCGACTGCCTCCAACGCCGAACAAACCTTCGACATTGCAGTTGAAACCGGCGAACATCAATTTCCCAAAGTTGAACGCTTCGCCGACTCATGGATCGCACATGCACGTGCCGATACCGGCTGGAATGCAGCATCCGCCGCCAGGACAGCATCTGCCATCAATACAATCGAGCCACTGTCCGTTGAGCTTCGAGCAGGCGGTGGCGATAGGCCGTGGTGGCCGTCTATTACCCAGTCCTGTACCTAACGGCTACAAACCGCAGCCACAGGCTAAGCAGAGGACACCCAGGTA
>NIPQ01092698.1:0-54132 GCA_002806875.1 Lepidotrigona ventralis hoosana
GTTTTGCTAGGTTCTAGCGAAGCTTATTTATTCAATACCTTCTTTAAGGTATTATTTAAAAATTTACGTCACTAAAATTTTATTAATAAATCTTATAAAAATTTCATCATTTTAGTTATTCACGTGTGTAGTGATATTTGGTCTGTTTCATGGACTATTATTTTTGCCAGTAATCTTAAGCATAGTGGGTCCTAAAGAGAGAGTAAGCAAAGAAAAAAAAGAAACTGTAGTAAGAGAACTCAATGGATATTGTAATGTTCCTCTATCTCAAAGTGAGAAAGGTAATATTTTGTAAATAAAACTAAAGAAGAACATTTACAAAATATTTATTTTTTTAAATACTTTAATGATTTCTACTGTTTCAGAAGCAAGGATTAGTACTGCCAAATAAAATTTGACAATGTCTTAAAAACTACTTAGATAAGTATTTGATATTATTATATAAGATTTTAAAATACAAATTACAATTATAAACAATGCACATGTACTATAAACAAGTTTGTACATTCTTTGTTAATTCTTCCTTTTGTAAAGAAAAAAAAGAAAAATGTACCATTCAAAATAATAAATTTTAGTTATCTTCTCCGTTTACCTCTCACTTCTGTCCATTCATCCACAACTTTCATATCATCAGATGTTTCTTTTTCACATTCAGAATTATCAGTTTCCATAGCACAAACAGTTTGGATTTCTTTTTGGATTGGTTTATTTATATCAAGCCACTTTTGTAGCGGCGACAGTTTTGCAAACTCTGTCACTGCCAAGTTCTCATCATTTTCGATACAATACCGATAAAATCTCAATAATTCCTCTGCAACTTGCACTGAACTATTATCCTGAAGTTCTGTATTGAATTGCTCATCTATGTACTTTTCCAATTCATCGGCAATTTCGCTACTATTCAGACTTTCTACAAATAAAAATATACAAATAATCAATTAAAAAATAATTGGAATAAAAATACAATAAAAAAAAGAAGTGAGACGAACCGTTCATATACATAACCTCTGTCATATAAAAGCAAAAATCTATTACCATTTCTTTTGTACCCATATCATGTTCCACCGCCATCTAATGAAAAAAATTTTCCGCAAACAAATAAGACGTAATTACATTATTTGTATATAAATATTCTATTGCAAATTTGAAAAAATAAATACTTACTCTTAATGCAGTCCAGTTACTGAAAATACGTTGTACAACCGAAAGAAAAAATTCTTTTGTGTTTGACATTTTATTTATATTATACTCTATTTTATAAGAAATAAGAAATTTGTAATAACACTTAACTAATAATATTAATAATAATAATTAATTACAATTATTTATTGTACACTCCACACTCCCGCACGTTGCATTGGCAAATCAGCCATGTGTTTCCAATTTTCAGGTAAAGCTAGGTTGTTAAGATCAGATTAGGTTTTACATTGTAAAGTTGCTCGTAGTTTGTATATGCTGAAACTTTTAAATAGAAATGTATTTCTAAGTATTTTACATTGTTTTTATCAGTATTATAAGGTAAATATTCATATTTTATTATGTAAGTGTAAAAAGTAGCATGCAAATAGTTACTTATTTACTTATATATAACACTTCCTTTAAACAATTTGTCATAAAGATATGTCAGACGCTTTCGAGGAAATACAGGCAATTAAAATAAAAAGAAATAGTCTACGGGAAAAATTGCAAAAAAGGAAACGCGAGAGACATGAGTTATTTACTCTTACTTCTGCAACATCAGTATCATCCACCTTGACAAATGAATCACTTCTTTCCAATGGTAATTAATTCATTTATTTTATTTCTTTTCATATATTTTGAACTGAACTTTAAATATGATTTTAAAGTTGTATTTAATAACTGAAAGTATGATATAATTCTTCGTCAGATTCAATGGGACATTCGCACCGATCTGACCATAGTGAATATGAAAGAGATGTGTTATGTATTTTACATGAATCATTACCCAATTTACCAATCACATCTGCAGAATTAATAGATCAACTTCGTAAAAATCTCAATGCAGATGTATCTTCTTCAGATATTCATAAAATTTTAGAAAAACTTGCAGCTCAAGATATTGTTAAGTTAGTAAGTTTCTGCATTATCCCGTATCAAAACTTAATATACAGATAAGCAATTGAAGGCTTTTTCAGAATCAAAGAAGTAACAGAAAATGGTGTGTTTGGATATACAGTGTTATCAGTGGCAGAATCACAATCATCATATCAGTCTCAATCAGATGACACAGAAAATGCAGAAAGTGCAGAAACATCTGCATCTGAATTGAATGACTATGTACCTGCGGAAAAGCAACAAAAATTAGATAAGAAAAATACAGAGGATATAATGTCACTTATATCAATGCCTACTATTAGAGAGAAAGAAAATAAGAAGGTTGGAGAACAAATTTTAGATTTGTTATCAAAACAAACATCTAAGGAAAAATCACTAGCTGAAAGATTTCGGTCTCAAGGAGGAGCACAAGTTATGGAGTTCTGTCCTCATGGCACACGAGTAGATTGTGTCAAATTAAATGGTGGACCAGGATTTGCAGAAAAGTGTAAAAAACTTCATTTCAAAAAAATTATTCAAAGTCACACAGATGAATCCTTAGGTGACTGTAGTTTTCTTAATACTTGTTTTCATATGGATACATGCAAGTATGTATTCTGAATTTAATAATTATAATGTAAAATCATTTTAATCTTTATTTTATTGAAATAATTTTTAATCTTTATTTTATTGTGTAGATATGTTCATTATGAAGTGGATGGACCAACAACTCAACCAAAAGAATCAAATGAAACAGATAATGCAAATAATAGTACGGTGAATAAAGGTTTAACAGTAGATAGTAAAAATGGTAGTAGTACTGCTTGTCCAACTCCTAGTGCTTCATTAGGTAGTGAATTGACTCTTTATCCACCACAATGGATACAATGTGATTTACGTTATCTTGATATGACTGTATTGGGTAAATTTGCTGTTATAATGGCTGATCCTCCATGGGACATTCATATGGAATTACCATATGGTACCATGTCAGATGACGAGATGAGACAATTAGGTATACCCGCTCTTCAAGATGAAGGTCTTTTATTTTTATGGGTAACAGGAAGAGCAATGGAACTTGGTAGAGAGTGTTTACAGCTGTGGGGATACGAAAGAGTAGATGAAATCATATGGGTAAAGACTAATCAATTGCAAAGGATAATAAGAACTGGCAGAACAGGTCATTGGCTAAATCATGGTAAAGAACATTGTTTGGTCGGCATGAAAGGAAATCCAAGAATTAATCGAGGTTTGGATAGCGATGTTATTGTGGCCGAAGTTCGTGCAACCAGTCACAAACCTGACGAAATCTATGGAATTATTGAACGTATGAGTCCAGGAACTAGAAAGATAGAATTATTTGGTCGACCACACAATGTTCAACCTAATTGGATCACATTAGGCAATCAAGTAGATGGAGTTCACTTAATTGATCCTCAACTTATTAAAGCCTTTAAAAAACGTTATCCAGATGGAAATTCAATGAAACCTAGCAAACCATAAGCATTTTAGACAATGTAATATAAGTGAATAATTATTTTATTACAAATGTTATAAGAATAAAATTGTGTTTAATAAAACTTGAATATAAATTCTCGACTTTTATTTTTTTTTTTATTCTATTTTAAGATATTTGTAAAAAAATATTTTTACTTTTTAATTATATATAAGGATGTATAACTGTATAAATTATATTTGCAATTACATTAACCGATTCTCTTTCTTTGACTTAAAATTAATATCAAAAATGTTTATACATATTTGTTACAAAAATTTAGTTCATGCCTTAATATTTATTTACGCGCGCGCATATACATACATACATACACACACACACACACACATATATGCATATATATGATATATATATTATTTTCATGTTAGCACCTCTACTATATTTAAATATAAGATAATATGTAGTTTATATATTTTACATTAACACTATTTGTTTTAAAATATGTAAATAATACATAGGTAAGTACATATCTCAATATAAATAATATTCAAAACTGGAATGTAATCAGCTTAACGAAATGTTAGCAAATTTAGCAAATAATAGTTTATGATACAAAAATATTCCTACAATTGAATTAAGCATTTTTTAACAGATCTAAATTTAATTTCTATTTATATATAATAATGTAGTGAATTGTAATTAGTTATTGATGTTAAATAAGACCAATACTGCTACGTTTTTGTTTCAAAAAACTCCTTTTCAATGTTAATGAAAAATTATTTTCACTTATTTTATTCATAGACGACCTAGTAGACCGATTTGTTTTTGATGGTGTCAAAATTTCTTCATTTTCTTTTTCATTGTCAATTACATTTTCTATTGAATTGATACTGCATTTGTGAACTTTATTGAACGAATCAATCCAATGTCTTTTTCCATGTCCATCTTCTGTTATTAAAATATGATCTCCAATTTTAAATCCATAGCAAATATCAGATTTTTCATCTGTACTTATGCAAATTTGCTCGTTGGGTATAACAGGACAAAATAAATTGTACCTTTTACTTGCAGATCTTGTACCACGAGTTATTGCAAAACCAGTGTTAAAGAGAAAGCACTGAAATTTCTAAAAATCATTATTTGTATATATCATTATGTGTATATAAATTTATATTAAATAAATGATTCAATGACAAATGAATAAATGAAATAAACGACTCAATTACAAAATAGTCTTACCATTCCCCTTGTATCTTTAAGCTGTCCTTGTGTGATTAATTCTGTTGCATTTTCAATGCATTTAGTAGGATCATAATCTAATTTTACATTAATTTTTGACTGAGCCAATTGACATTCTGCATCACCCATGATTTTATCTATATTTTTAAGTAAATTAGATATCAAATCATATGCTTCTTTCAAAGATGTTTGATCTATATGTGTCGCTATAGTATGTCTTAATATTTCCTTAATCAATAAAGGATATTTAACAATTCTTGATCTTGCTACATCTATATAAGTCCATAAATCTACCGAATGAGGAGATTCTAAACGTTTTTTTAAAAAAGATTGAAAACGTTTATTTGTTGACCTCTTTTCATCTAACAAGTGTTTTGCCCATATTTGCGTTCGGCACCTTTCCAAGTATGGTTTTGTTAATGTTGGAATCTATAAAAATTACAATAAATTAAATACATTAGTATTATTATAAATTGTATTATATATTTAATACACTAATTGTAATAACTAACCCAATTCAGTATTATAGATCCAACAGTTTCTGTAAATCCATGCTTATCTCTTAGATCAAACAATTCATTTTTTAATCTGCTATGTATTTCAATAAGTTGTGTTATATTTCCAAAAACTGTAGCTAATTCATCAGAACTAAATATACCACTAGATAGCAGTGGTTCATAGTAAAAATCTTTGAGAATACATAAATCGTTAATGAATACATTTTCTCCACAGTATAACTCATAAATTGCTTCTTGCCTTTTTATTTCTTTTCTACTTAAAATATGATTAGGCTTGTCCTTAGTATTTATGTTTGCTACATCAAGTATCCAACTCTTAATTGTAAAATTATTAGAGTTTTCGATATTATTCTTGTGCCTTAAAAATAATATCAGATTAGATAAATATTCTTGAATTATATTAAAAGTATATTAATAATGTTTTTGTAATTTAATATTGTTTTTTTATACTTTTTCTTTAATGTTCCTGTATCTGTCTCGTTATTCACAAATGACAAATCTGGTGTACTTGGTTGAATTGTGAAAGATCTATGTAAACTGTTTCTTTGTTTACTACCTAGAGTAGAAGAGGAAAAAATGCTGCTGGCCACTTCTGTAATTCTTCTTCTCTTTTTCTTTTTGCTTATATCTGAGTCGATAGATATGTCCATTGAACTGATACTGATGGCATCACTTTTTGGACGTTTTCTTGTTCGCTAATTTGTGATTAAAATATCACTTTTATTATCAGAAACAAGTGAAGCAATATGTGGAAGGCGTAATCAAATAGAAAAGTATTAAACATCACCGGGATTCAACAACCAAAATGAATATAAAAAATTTAACACGTAATTTATAAAATTAAGAAAATAAAAAAAAGTTATAATGTTACTAAACGTCGATTAAACTAACACAGGTTAATCGCGCATTATGTTTGAAATATTATCGACACCATATAAAAACTCACCAGCCAAAATTTTTTTCGAGGTTCTTGGAATGCATCTTTATTTGTATTATTACTATCATCGTACATTTTTTTTTAAATTTTTAGAAATTCACGTCGATTTGAAATACACACAGTTATTACGAGGTAACCGTTGAACTACTCCTTCTCAAGTAAAACGATCCATCACTACAAACTTAGCAAACGCTACAACTCTAAAATGTTTTCTATTTATTTGAAAATAATAATTTCCTTCGTAGCGTCTTTTATTCTTACGGTATTATTTATAAGGTAGGAAAATTTTCACTCTGTTTTAATTAGTAGAGATGTTGTTTAATCATTAATCCCCCCCCTACTTTTTATTTGAAAGTCATGCAATATATATGTACGTGTAATCCATAAACGAATTTTTTTTAAATATAATTTGTGTTAAAACATTTTTTTGATTTGTAATATTATTGAATGGAAAAACCGAATATGCAAACATAAGTTTCATCTATAGATTTATAATACTCTTTGTTTAGTTACACACATTCCAAATGGAAAAGACAGAAACCATTTCCAAACGTATATCTGTTTTAAATTTGTGCCGCCATATTTAAGTTGACATATTATCTAACATTTTGTAAATAATCTGACTAATATTTGTTTATTTCTATATTAAATTTGAGATAGACATAAAATATTTCATTATTCGATAAAAATTATTTCTTTTGAAATATTTATGTGTCTTTAAACACGTGTTGAATGAAGAGGTTAGTGCAGATAACTAGTATATCTCTACAAATTTCTGATATATTTACATCCACTTTGTAATTATAATCTTTTTCGTTTAATTTTCGTTTAGGAAAAAGAAGGAACTACAAAAAGAATACCATTCTAAGGAACAAATTATGGATAAAAAGAATATACAAACTGCTCAGTGTATAATCCCATACACAGAACGTAATGCATCTGGTCGCAATTGGGAAATATTTAAAAATTTTAAATTTAATTCATTACCACTGAATTCAGAGATTATTAGCAAAAAGAATATTAAAAAGAAAATATCTCCACGTGAAAAATCAAGGAAAAAACATCATTCATCTGTATCGAATATGGATCATATAATACATCATATATCGCATAATGAAGAAATAGTTTATGATGAAAATAAAAAGAAGCTAACAAAACAGATAGCAATAGATTGTGAAATGGTTGGCATAAAGGATGGCACTCAAAGCATGTTAGCTAGAGTATCCATTGTGAACCGGCATGGTTTTTGTGTTTACGACAAATATGTGAAACCTAGAGAACCTGTTCAAGATTATAGAACTAAAGTTAGTGGTATTAGACCTCATGATCTTCAAAATGGAGAAGAGTTTGAAATTGTTCAAAAAGAAGTAGCAGAAATTTTAAAGGGTCGCATTTTAGTTGGTCATGCATTGAAACATGATTTTGATGTATTGTATCTTTCTCATCCAAGAAAATATCTACGAGATACTTCTCTATTTAAAACTTTTAGACAAATATCCAAAGGAAATACTCCTAGTTTAAGAAAACTTGCACTTGAATTATTGGGTAAAGAAATACAAACAGGAGAACATAATTCAATTGAAGATGCAAATGCTGCAATGCAGTTATATGTGCTATATAAAAATAAATGGGAATCTGAATTTTATTCCAAACGATAATATAGATCACTGTGTGAAGAATCTGCAAATCATATGTACATAGTATACACCTAATGAACATTTATTTAAAAATTTATCTTTTAAATACAAAATTATAAGAAATACAGAAATATGTTTATTGTATATAATAATTGTATAACTTAATTGTATATCTGACACATGAATTTTTTTTTCGAGTTTGACTTCATAAGTTTTGAATCTATTTTTTGAATCTTGAATATATTTCTTTTATCATACATATATATGTCTCATTTGAATATCAATAGATAAATAAAATGTTATCAGAATGTATAAAAAAATTATGTTAAAAATTTTAAAATATATTTCTCTTATAATACATTTTACATGACTATGACATCATTTTTAAACATTTGCAATAAGAACGAAAAATTATAATTTTCCGTTATTATTGTTTCGTATAATATTTCTATTGATAGGAAACTTTACTTTCTATACTATGTAAAATGTCTTATTTGTTTTTATATATTTTTAATCACTAATCAAGATATTAATGAGATAAAGCAGGCGCGTAGTTCTGTGGCGGCAAAATACTGTAAATGCATTCTCGATAGATCTTTTGTTTTTTATTTGAATAAAAACCATTCTCATATTTTTTATAAAGTATTATTATTTCAGAAATGTCCGCAGAATCTGACATGTAGTCAGTATGCTGCGCTATTACGTGCTGCATAAAGAATTTTTTGGAAAACTGCAAGAATAATAGCAAGAGTGTGCATCTGCTTTTTCAATTTTGATGTCAATTTGCAATTATTTAAAATTACGAAGTGTTAAAACTTTTATACTGAAATAATAATAAAAATCGCTTTTATCATTTGAGATTGAATACTCTATATTTTTAATTTTCATGTAATTTGTCACTTTTGGAAAAATTTGTACATTTTCACAAAAATTTTATTTTTTGATACTGAAAATGAGAGAGGGATTCTGTTTTCGAATTTATATTTAGAACAGAATATTATACGAGGATTATTCATTATAAAAACATATTCTAACAATTTTATAAATAATTTATCGAAATTATAACGTTAAAATCATTGATGACTACATCGCAGTTAAAACTTTTTTATCAAAATATAGTCTAGTGATAGTCTAATGATAGGAAATACATTGATTAAATGTATTTATCTGTTGGACTTGAAAGATGCTGTTGTAATAGTGTTATCAGTTCCTATTTCTTTTATCTATGCATGTTTGAAAGCATGGCATAGTACTACAAAAAATGATATATTTTTATTTTTAATATATTATTTTATAATAATATATTTTTGTTATATTAGTTTTTATTTTTCTTAAAATAATTGATTCAGACCTTTGCATATGTAAAAAATAATATATAATGAATGTGTACTAAATAAATGTTGGAAATTACTAATTACGTGATAACACAAAAAGAACCTGAAAATAATTCAAAATTTCCTTTATCGTTTCAAGGTTGATATAACAGCAGATTTCCAAAAATGGAATAAGGTCGCTGATAGTCATTTCTTCCCAACAAGAATTTTATACGTGTATCTCTTATATAGTAAATATATAGAATACACGACGACCTTGTTATCAGCAGCAGCCACTTTTTGAACAACACATTTTAACTTTGATTATTTCGCGCTGAGCATTTCTTATTCACTCAGTGGCAGTAATACACGGATTTTACCAACAATTCTGTGTGAGATTATTTGATTTCCTTTTCTTGTAAGTAAATTGTTACATTAATCAACATACTTGCATTCTGTCGCATTTTCTCTTAAATACATATATGTACATAGAATGATATGAAGTGTGTCTTTCCATAAAAATTTGAAAAAGTTCATCAAAAGAATTACTAATTATTACAATACTTTTCTATATTTTATTCTAAGTTTTTGATTGAGATATGTTTTACCATTCAAGACAAGGAAGTTAGTAGTAAGGAAAGTGTTCTGCAAGAGAAAAAAGAAGGAACGTTCGCGTTTATAACTTTCAATCGTAACACCTTTCCCATATGTAACTTGACTACATATACTAGTACAGTATAGGATATCAATGACGATTAAATCTGCATCTTCAACAACGTTTGATTTCATTTTAAGGAATTAATAATAAATGATAAATACATTAAAAATCTTATCTTTTATCTTTTATCATAACTTAATCATTGTCGAATGAAAATAATAGCCCTAAAAAGAATAAGAAATTATAATCGTTTGTTAGAAGTTCAAGAAAGTGTGTTATTAAAAACAAGTGGATTTAAAAATTTACAGATTTTACCAAATTCTAAGAAATATGAAGATCGCTGTGATCGGTGCTGGGTCAGCTGGTCTTGCTGCCCTACGGCATTGCACTTCCGGTACATATGAAGTAGTATGTTACGAAAAAACAGACCAAATAGGTGGTACATGGGTTTATAGGGAAGAGACTGGTTTTGATCGATATGGTTTACCAATACACACTAGTATGTACAAAAATTTAAGGCAAGTTAATTATGAAAAGACATTGAATACATGATAAATTGTTTATTATATCAATTTTTAATAATATATTCTGTTGTTTGTATTATATAGAACGAATCTTCCGAAGGAAGTGATGGGATATCCTGATTATCTTGTTCCAGATTCCCCCGACAGTTATTTGACTCGTACGCAAATACTTGAATTTCTAAATTCGTATTGCGATCATTTCAAACTTCGCCAGTATATTCGGGTATTGTATAATTTTTATTATATTATATATTTTCATAATTATATTATTCATTATTATATAAAAAGTATGTAAATGTACATCTCGTAGTTTTTACATAATGTTGAATTAGTGGAGCCATTGAAATCTGACCGGAAGTGGACGATTAAAGTAAGAGATCTAAAAGAAGAGACTGTCTCAACAGAATCTTTCGACGCAGTTATGGTATGCAATGGTCATTACTTCGAGCCTAGTATACCAAATTTAAAAGGTCAGGAAACTTTTCAAGGGCAACAATTGCATAGCCATGATTACAGGGTGCCGGATATTTTTACCGATAAGAGTGTAGTTGTACTTGGCGCCGGACCTTCCGGTATGTGACATTGCTTGTGGCCTTTCATCTTTTCTTCTTTGTGTTATAAAATATTTTCTTAATATTGTTTTTTATGACAACAACAGGAATGGATTTGGCTTTGGAGATATCAAGGAAAGCAAAGCGTGTAATTTTAAGTCATCATTTGAAGGACCCTATAGGCACTATATTTCCTGAAAATGTTGTTCAGGTAACTGAGAACAAATGAGAGCAAATAAAACACGTCAAGAGGTAAGAAACCTTATTTCCAACTCTCAATTTTTCAGAAGCCAAATATAAAAGAAGTGACCGAACATGATGTTGTTTTCGAAGATGGTAGTAAAGAACTCGTGGATGTGCTTTTTTATTGTACAGGTAGATAATTTTAATTGAACTTTATTTATAAAGCGGCAATTTAATTATCTTCCTTTTTTTTTTTTTCGATCAAAGGGTATAAATATAGCTTCCCCTTTTTGAGCGAACAATGTGGAATACGGGTAGATTCCAATATGGTGACACCATTATGGAAGCATCTAGTATCGATTAAAAATCCCACCCTGGCCTTGGTCGGTCTTCCCTTCTATGTTTGCGCTTTTAGCATGTTCGACCTGCAGGTACAACTTAAAGAAAAACTGATGTTATAGCGTGATTTTTTATCGTGTGGACTAATATAGATCACTATTTATTGATCAAAGGTTCGTTTTCTCCTGCAATATTGGTCTGGCAAGAAAGACTTTCCTTCCAAAGCGAATATGTTAAAAGAAGAAGCGGAAGAATTAGAAAATCGCAAAAAGGAAGGTCTAGGGAAAAAGCATTTCCACATGATGGGATTTAAGCAGGGTCATTATTATGATGATTTGGCAAATACTGCAGGAATAACACCACTGCCTCCGGTTCTTACAAAATTGCATAACGAAAGCAGCACGCGGTTCTTGGATGATCTGGTGCATTATCGAGAAAGTAGATATAAGATCATCGATGATTATAATTTCATTCAACTTTGAAACAATGTATATTACTCGCGATACAAAATGAATCTGGCATATTTTCCAATCTTATACAATTACTGTAAAGGTATTTTGTGCTGGATATATCCAATTATAGGGATTATGTAAGATTATGTAAACTAAAAACTGCTTTCTTCTTTTGTTTTCTAATAGGACTGGTATATGAATTATAAACTGGTTTGTTATATAATAGTATAATCACATAATAAAAAAAAAATATTTTGTATCAAAACGAGAGTTGAATTTTATTCTAAATATTTTTCCAAGATAATTTGGATTCTCTTAAATACGTTTTGTAACTGAATGTCGCGCCATGAATTAATGCATGATTCAACCGCAAGGTGATGTCTGAACGTAGACATTAGTTAAATGCCTCGGTTGCAGTATTGAATGTGATGTAGCTGTGTGACGACGCGCGAGTACGTTTCACTCCATTATCATTTCGAAATGATGAGTATTTCCGCGGTCCCGGAGTGATTCAGTGTCGAAATATTTCAGACCGTTTTTGACGGCTGATCCACGATGGTTGAATCAATTGGGAAGCATATCGAAAGAAATCAACGTAAGTTTTATAAAGAAAAGTATCTATGGAATATATATTTTCCTAGTTCACGCTATCGTTATTTTCTATTTGCTGAATTTCTGCATTCTGTTTCGCTTATACTTGTACACGATTATACATGATACTGAAAGTAATGTATCGTTGCATAGCAGAAATCCTTCTTGTTGGATCTTCCATCGTGACAAATAGTTTTATTTACGTCGGCGACGTTGCTTTTCTAGATAGAAAGTTGCATTCAATGATGCGCGATATGTGGGCTACGCACAGGCTCTCTCGGGTGAATGCATTCGTAAGAATGCATTCACGTCCGCCGTGTGTGTTCCTCTTCTGCTTTATGTAATTTTACTACGGACACCTGTCCGTCAGGCTCTCGAGTATCGTATCAATATCGGCATTTGAAAGAGGGTATGCAAAAAGCCTAGCTACTGTGTAGAGTTTCCATGTTTATTATCAATTCAAATATTTGAAATAACAAATAAAGGAATTTTGTCCAATCTGGATAACACGAACTGCTAATCCTAAAAGAACGAAAAGAATGTTTTAGAATGTCGGCTGAAATGTGTCACAATTCGTGAAATATAATCCATGAGTCTGTTTACCGTGTGTTTAGTTCTTACCGACGATATTTCATTTCGCATTTTGTTGTACTATTGTATTACATAGTTATATAGAATTTATAAATTAAGGCAATCTGTTGTTAACTGCAATGTAAAATTATATATTATAATATTTGATTTAAATTTGATGTATATGTGTGTATTTATAACTTTTCAAATTTAATTCTTTTATTATTTATAGGATATTAAGGTAGTACTAAAGAAATGTAAAATGGCTACAAAAACAGAAGAGACATCTATTGATAATACTAATGATGGTACAAAAATTATTTGCTATTGCTTTTAATCGTGTTTGTATGTATTGCATGCTATTACAGTACGCGTAATTCTAGGAGAAAGCATGGACAAAGAGGTACTAGCAATTAGTGGAAGTGATGAAACTAATCATCGCATTCCACCAACATATTTGTATAATTCAGGTTCTGAACAAAATACAGGAATATCCAATCAGGAACAAACCAATAGAAATCGTACTCAAGCTACAGAAGATCAATTAGGACCTCTACCACCAAATTGGGAAAAAGCTTATACAGATACAGGAGAAGTTTATTTTATAGAGTATATATAATATAAATTATATGCTTTTGGAAATAAATCATATTTATTATAAAATTATATATTATAAGTTGATATTGTTAATTATTTTACAGTCATAATACAGGTACTTCTCATTGGTTAGATCCACGTTTATCTAAGTTTCAAAAAAGATCTCTTGAAGAGTGTTTGGATGATGAATTACCATATGGTTGGGAAAAAATAGATGATACTCTTTATGGTACATATTTTATTGATCATGTAAATCGTAGGACTCAATATGAAAATCCTGTACTGCAAGCTAAAAGGGCACAACAAAGTTTAGGAGAGAGAAAGAGTCCTAACTTTACAAGAAATCCTGATAAATTAAAAGGCCAGAGAATCAGAACAACTTTGATAAAGAGTTCAAGAGGATTAGGATTTACAATTGTTGGTGGAGATGACTCAGTTGAGGAGTTTTTACAAATTAAAAGTGTGGTACCAAATGGTCCAGCATGGTTAGATGGAAAATTACAAACTGGTAATATATATATATATATATATATATATATATAGTCACATAAAAACTATTGTTCTTTATCATAGAACAAGAGTTCTTTAAAATTTAAATTGGTTTGAAATTTTATTACAGGGGATGTACTAGTATATGTTAATGATACATGTGTTTTGGGTTTTACACACAATGAAATGGTAAATGTTTTCAAATCAATTAGTAGTGGTGAAACTGTTGCATTGGAAGTGTGCCGTGGTTACCCATTGCCATTTGATCCAAATGACCCAAATACAGAAGTAGTTACGACTATTGCTGTTAATGCACCAGGTAACAATCTTATTGAATCATAGCATATTTTCGTTAGAAGAATAAATTTTATTTTCTCAGATATTTTAACAGAAGATCCCAGAATGTATATGGATTTAAACCCTGCTCTGCAAAATAATGGCCGTTTCAATTTTTTGGATTCGACATTCTTGCCAGTGCATAGTCTTCAAAATGGTGAAAACCTTGCTACAACTTCTGTCAATTCAATGCCAGATCTTTGTATTTCGGATAAGATTAATACGATTAAGAGACCTAGTAGTACAGATATATTATTATCTGAAAGCAATGATTTAAATGATTGTAAAGACTCATCAATGTCTTCCAAATCAGAGTTTCTCAGTATTGCGATTGTAAAAGGTACTATGGGATTTGGATTTACAATAGCAGATTCAGCTCATGGTCAAAAGGTTAAAAAAATTTTAGATCGTCAACGTTGTAAAAATTTAATGGAAGGTGATATTTTAGTAAACATAAATGACATTAATGTGAGAAATATGTGTCATTCAGAGGTAGTACAAGTTTTAAAAGATTGTGCTCGCAATGAAGAGGCATTGATACATGTACAGAGAACAACATCCAAATCGAACGAAAAGAAGGAAAAGAATTCACAGGATTTCTTTAGAAGTAAAACACCGACAGCTGATATTTATAGTACTCAAACAAAAACTGTTGTTCCAAGTCGACCAAAAACCCCACTTATCGATACTAGGAATCGTCCAAAGTCTCCACCCAATGCAATCAGATCAAACTGGAATGAACAAAGCGAGAACGAATTAAATCCACTCGATAATCGATACAAATATTCAGAATACACGCATGGCATGTATTATAACGATCCGTATAAAGCAAATATTGCAAATTTATCTGACAATTTTGTTACAATGACGAATTTAGATGATGAATCTGTAAGAAATGGTGTAAAAAGAGATTGGGTTACAAATGATAAATTAAACATAAGTAATGATGTATATTCTATTGATATACCTCACCATGATAACATGTTAAAACAGAATGGATGTTTACATTCAGACTATTATAAAGATTTGTATACATCACAGTCCCATTCTCAATATAGTGAACAGGATTATAATGTATATTCCATTGGTCAAGAACAAAATGTTGATACTGGTGAAATATGGGATAAACGGAAAGAGACTACTAGTTTTGAACATGAGCAACCACATTCCAGTTCAATATCACGGTAAATAGTTTGGATTCAGTTTATATTCTCATTAATTATATATCCAAATATAAAAATTATTTTTCATATTCTTAGATATCCTCAATATAGCAACGAGTTAGTGTGTCCGATCGTGCCTGATATAGAATGGATAGAAACGCTGGTAACTTTAGTAAGGCAAGATACAGGATTTGGATTTAGAATAGTTGGTGGTACAGAGGAAGGATCTCAAGTGAGTTAAAAAATTGCTTATGCCTTGAAGTGAAAGAAATCAAAAGTATTGATAATCAAAAATAATTGTCAGCAGGTTTCGGTCGGACATATAGTACCTGGTGGAGCAGCAGATTTAGATAACAGATTAAATACAGGTGATCTAATAATGTCTGTCGATGGTGAGAGCGTCATGAATTCGTCGCATCATCATGTCGTTCAGTTAATGATAGCTGCTGCACAGAACGGTAGAGTTACTCTAGGAATTCGTCGTCGAATTAACACTCAAGAACATCTTCCAGAAAATCTTCAAACTTCATATAATAGACAAATGAATCTCCAATATCCTTATGACGTGACGGTTACTAGAATGGAAAATGAGGGTTTTGGTTTCGTTATTATTTCCTCGGTTAATAAAGCTGGTTCGACAATAGGTAGAATAATTGAAGGTTCACCCGCGGAAAGGTGTGGGCGATTAAATGTTGGTGATCATATTCTTGCCGTTAATCATGTAGATATTACAAATGTTTGTCACAAAGACATTGTGAATTTAATTAAAGACTCGGGTTATTCCGTTACATTGACAATTGGTTATCCTCTTGATGATTGTTGTAGTAATACGTCTCTATCTCAAAAGGTATTATATTAACTATGAAATAATTTGTAATTAAATTCAATATATAATCAATAAATACAGCATTTAATAAATTTAGGATGAATTAACATGTGATGGAGATGGAGGTCAATATCATGCTGTGGAATTGACTCGTGGAACTAGAGGATTTGGTTTCAGTATTCGTGGAGGACGTGAATTTCAAAACATGCCATTATTTGTTTTACAAATTGCAGAAAATGGCCCAGCATCTATTGATAATCGATTAAGAGTATGATGATATTAGAATACAATAATTATATAATTGATATAATTGCTATAATTGATATGTTTTTAATATAAATTTTAGGTCGGTGATCAAATAATCGAAATAAATGGAATTAATACTAAAAATATGACACATACAGAAGCGATTGAAATTATACGAAACGGTGGACCATCCGTTCGACTTTTAGTTCGACGCGGTTGTCAGATGCCTTCAGTGGTAGGTGCTCCTCCACACCTCTACGATATGAATATATGAAATTAACCATCCTGAATAACATTAATATTAAAAACATTAACGATATTTACTTTTGCAAGTGATGATACTAATGCTAATGTTGCCCTTTTATAACTTTCCTTGATAATTTTACTTTGAAGCTTCAGAGTTTAACATTAGGTATCATAATATAAAAAAAAAAAACATTTAAAGACAATATGAAAAAGAAAGGAATGATTGCAAGAAGTTGTTTTATTACAGTGAGAGTTAGATTAATAAAAACACACACACACACACTGTTTTATAGTACTATATCATTTAGTACAGAAATATCTGGTGCAAATGGGAAACAGTGTGTTATATTGTATATTTTATGGAGTTGGTTATACATATATGTAGGTATGTAGTAAGATATATACTTTTTATATGCGACACATTGAAATCAATTTTTACAACACTCACATGTCCAGCTTTTATATTTGATAATATGACTAGAGCTTCAAATTATACATATTGCAATTCAGCAATATTAATACAAATATTGTAGACATGGTTGTTGATTCTCAATGAATATAATAGTATTAATATTAATTATGTATTAATTATAATATGTTTTAATAATTAAAATAAGACGTTTTATATACTTTTAAATTGAAGGAAAGAATATGTGAACGACTTTTCTTGCAGCTACGAATATGTCTTGTGAAAAGTCCGATTTATAGGGATGATACTCATTCTAACAAAATTGGACTGGTGCTAACTCTATTTAAATTATCTAATTTCTGAGAAAACAAAAATATTAATTCATCCTAACACGTGTGATAGCTTGAGAGTATTGTGCCTTACGCGTGTTCCATATTTAATAACAAAATTATTAAGTAAAAGCTTGAGCTTCTGGAGTAATTATAAATTTTTTTATTGAACTTTATTGTAGAGTAATCTCACAATCGACCAAATAAGTATTCGACCGATTGATGAGGGCACCCCACGCAGACATTTATTGAAATTACACGAAATGGGTGTGTACCCTAAAAAACGTCAGAAAGTTCGATTTTTTATTTTACTCAACTGTTGTTCATCTAAAAACAAATATTTATGATATGCAGCTGTTTGACATAAACTTAATATTTTATTCATAATTTCGTAGAATTAGAGATCAACTTTCGAACAGAGAATTTTCAGAATCTTTTACTATTAGATTATTTTAGATTTTTCATAATGTAATTGTGTATTGAAATTCATTGTATAAACGTGAATTGATGGAACCAAATACGGTAAACTGTGAATGTTAATGGAGTATGATCTATTTGTAATAGCAAATAGTATTGATACCCGTGAAACATACAGAAGTTACCTATTTTAATATATATATAAAAAAAACGATTTTGTACTGACAAATTTTCAACAAAAAAATCTCTGAAAATAGACTGAAAAGTACCATCTAAATTAAATATTTTTATATACTCTGTAGTAATGCACTCAGGAATCTTTTGATAAATTCAAATATTATTGTGATTTTAATCATGAAACTTTTGACTATACAACTAATGAAGAATCTCATTGAATTTATGCTTTATTTTCTTACTTTTTGAACAACATTTAAAGAATATATAGTGTATTGTTTTTGTTTTAATATAATATTTATTATTAATTGTAATAGATATATATGCATATAGCAATAATTAAATTAAGTACTGATACAACCAAAGAATTAAATGCACTCAACAAACATTTCAAGATACAGTGCAAAAGATTAATACAAAAATATATGTTACTGCATTCACATTATTTAAAGCTCTCGTTCAAAATATTATCTTTCTCCTGTTAATTATAAAATGATGTTTGTAATAAATAGATTATGACGAGGAAGAAGTCATTGACGGGATTAAATGAATTCTTTTTATGGAAACGATTTTTCCCAATCTTTTTGCGACATTAAAATACGTTAAATGTTGAATGAAATTAATGAATATATTTTTTTACTAGTAAGTTGATAATAAGGAAGAATACTTAGTAAAATACAATAAATTAAATAAAAGATCGACTTAGATTGTATTTCTCAAATATTAAAAAAAGCATTTCAAGAAATTTGAATATATGTGTGAAATTTTCATTGTTCATATATTTACTTATATAAGCAATTTTGTTGTATATCTTATCAACGATAAACAGTGATGAACGCATTTATGTATCACATTTTACTTATACTAGTTATTATGTTTATTTTTATAATAAGGTATGCATACACATATACGTATATACATATACACACAAATCTATAGAATTTGTACAGTATGTTGGATAGTGCAAGCAAGTTAGAGTAATTGTAAATATATAAAAGAATTATATGATATTATCGATAGTTATAAGCTTTTCGTAAAGAATTTTAAAAATAATTTTTTAATTGAAATGTATTTACTATCTTGTAATTTTATTATTATTAAAAAAAACTCCATGTCTTCTGTAGTAATGTTACAATTTTTTTTCTTACCAACGCGTATTGTATACGTTCATTATAAATCGATATATATTCTTACTGTATTGTAAGTTAAAATTATTTCGTCGTCAAATTTGTTATTTTATCACTGCCATGTAATTATATAACTTTCCCAAAACATTTTACACTTATTGCAGACAAGTATTCAATATTATGTAAGTTCTTTGTTATTATCGATAATCGTTGGTTGCAATGAACCAAGTGAATTTGAAAGATTGATGTTGTTACTAGAATTTTATTATAAGATCATCTCATGTTGTTGATACGTATGTCGAAAATAAAGATCTATAATTAACAATGTTGAGTCTGTTCTTAAATGAAAATTATTATCCGTTGACAGAAGTCCGAAAATATGAAAATGTTAATAGTACAAGCAAGAATGAGAATCTGAACGATTTAAAAGCGGCGCTTATTAGAGGATAATCGCGGTCAACAGTGAATCTTGCGCCTATATTTCCAAGAATGCAGCGCTTGACGTCTTATGACGTCAGCCACTGTCAGCAAGCCACAACTTTCAAAATGCCTGCTTTTTATGTTTCCTATGTTCTGGTATCTTTGAAACAATTGAGAAGTGTAATCAGAAATGTTATGGGAATGTTATATTTGTTCAAATTACACAACAAATTTGCGTAATCGTTTTTGCCGTGTCGTTCGATTATTCACGAAAGATCATTGACACGTTGGCAGCATTGTCGATTGATCGTACGTATTTTACTTAGAATGTGTATCATATATATTTATTCCTGGGTCCCTCTGGGCAAATGTAAACAGAATTTTTTCGCAAATATGAAGTGACACGACCGATTTATACGGCTGCAGCTCGTGCATGGAATTTGCAACTCGTGATAATCGTGTCGACTGTCGTAGCTATTCACAAGACCCCCGAGTATTAGTCTTGGACGCGTTACGGCAACCAGAAAATATACCTAGCGGGTAAAACGGGTTTACGTACGACCACCCGTAGTGTGTTAAGTTCAGTGAAATAGTGCGGAGACGATCTTGAAGACATGATAGTGCAATGAGGGATTTGCAGAAATTCGTCGACTGTTTGCTGACGGTAAGTACCATGAAACCAGTGGGCATCTGCGACTACTTTGGACTTTCCTCGCCTATGATACGTCGTATTGGTCGATTTCTCTGTAAAATGAGTCTATGCTTTCTTAATCATCCAATTTTTCCTGTTTTATCGGACGAATATTTTCTACGCGCTAGAGAATATGGATACATGGTATCATATACGATGTTTAAGCCTCGTTACATTGTTCGTGCATTTCTGCTATATATATGTATGTATGTATGTGTGTATGTATGTATGTATGCATGGTGTGTATGTATGTATGCATGGTGTGTATGTATGCATGTGTGTGTGTGTGTGTGTGTGTNATACACGCAACAAGACTGAATACGAGGTATGAGTATCTACATGGAACGCGTTACGCTATGGATATGGTGTATGTTCGTAAATAAACAATTTTAATAATTTTAACTCGATATACGTCTTAAATAGCTATAAGAGTGTTGTAGTTTTACAGTCGAAACGATTCTATCGTGTAATAGTAAATAATTGCGTAAAAATTATATATATATATATATATATATAAAATGTATGTGCGCGCGCGCGCGTGATGGATGCATGTATGTATATGTATATATTCTTTCTTTTTTTTTCTTTCTCACTTACACTACGACCATGATGGTTGATTACGTTTTCAAGTTATCTGTTTCCTATTATTCCGATAATTAGTAAATAATTGCAACAACAACTTACAATAAATAAAATTATTCGAAAGATATATGTGATATGATAAATCTTACGCATACTATTTATTCTATTCCGATTTGATTTAATTGGAGCCATTGCATTCTAGCGTTTTTAAATAATAAACATTTTAATGCATATTAATTATTCGAAGTTTCCATATACATATTTATTTGAAATTGTTTCGATATTTTTTTCTAGTGTACATATAAGTTTCTATGCAATTGTAAATAATGTAAAGTCTTTTTGTTTGTGTAGGTTTTTTGTAAAATAAAATTTATACTAAAAGTTTTAATAACTTTAAGGGCTAAATCATGAACTGAAATATCTTTGTTGAAAATATCTGTTTACTCAGAGATACAACTGTTTGAATTTTCTTAAAATTTTGTTTCATTTGTATATCAAATAATGGTATTCGACCTGTTTAATGAATAATTCATTCTACATTCTTGTATCTGAGCAAGTAATCTCTTTGATTTTAGTTTGTTCCTTCATTCATTTGGTATGCATGTATGATAGTACTATAGAATACGAACGTATTGTTCAATACATCTACATGCATAAAATATAAAGCACATCTCTATAGCACTATGTTATTCAACATACTTTGTCATAATTGTGTAATCTGTTTTTAGTAATTTTTTTTATAATTCTTCATACGGTTACTTTTATTTTGCTGTTTAGTATTGCACCACATGGTAAAAGATAAACATTATAAGGAACTATTAAAGGCATAAAATAAAAATGTAAAAATGATATATCATGACCTTCAATTTATGAGCCATATGCTATCTCATTAATTACAATCTTATATTCAACTTTAGAGTATGAAAGTCTTCAGTTAGATTTTAGCTTCAGAATCATACTGTTGCATTGTGATTTAAAATATTTCATCTTTTATTTTGTTACATAATTATTTTAATATAATTGTAAATTTATATTTTTCATTAATTTAATTATAAATGTAATGTGATAATTTTAAAATATATTTATATCATATATTAAATTAAAAATTCTAATAAAAGTGATATTTCATTGTTCTTTTCAGTAATGGAAGTACAAGATGTCTTCAAACAGAGCAGATCCCAAAAAATCTCTGCAAGAAATGTTTCAGTTTTTACAATCAGATTTTAGAAATTCATCAAAGCATGATGACGTTAAATGTTTAAATGCAAGTAGGATGACAAAGACTCTGTGCTGTGATTCAGAGAAATGTGAAAATAATGATATATGTGTATCAAGGAATATCAATCTGTCCCAAAAGATAGATGTTATTAACAGGATACAAGATGATCTGTGTGACACAACTGAATTTTCAACAACTATTAAATGTTCATCTGATACATGTTCAATTTATCATTCTATGTTAAGTAAGAATGTTAATTCTAATTGTAATTGTGATATAATGCATTATCAGCAACACAAACAAATTTCACAAAGTTATATGAGTTCTATATATAATTTATGGAGAATTAGAGAAAATAGAAATTTATCATTATTGGTTACAAAAAAAATTGGTACACAGTGGAGGAATTGTTTTTGGAGAATATTTTTAATTCCGTTTATTATTTTGTTATTATGTACAACAATATGCAATGCAGACTCTAATCAATGTGCAGTGGGTTTGAAAACACCTGGAAGTAAGTTTTTAATAAAAGATTTTCTTATTTTTAATAAAAAAACCGCATATCTATTTATAAATTTAAACAATTAGTTGTATTTAATTTTGTACTTTTGAAGTATTTGTAACTTCCTACCTACCTCTTATATCTTGTTTCTTCTTTTGGAATTCTAGTCTTGATGCTAAATGTATATATCTATATTTAATGCACTAGGTACAGTGTAGGTCAAAATTTAGAATAAACTTACTGTATATTCCAATAGAAATTTAATTTAAAATATGAATTATAAAGTAATCAATAATGAAAACTGTAATTTTAAACTTAAATTTACAATATTATTATTTTTCAAGGAACTTGGCCACAAGGTGATATTGTACTTGAATATGGTCAATCTTTAAGAATATTTTGTATATTGAATAAAACATTTATGGATGCTGAATTTCCTGGAAAAAATGCTTCAGATCTTGTATTTTTTCGTAACCAAAAAGAAATGGAACCGGAATTTATTACAATTATCAATGAAACTACAATATCATTGGATGTAGAAAAACCTCCACCTGCAGAAGATATGTATTACTGTAGATTAAGATTACAAAATAATCACAATAAGCAACTGGAAGCAGTTTGTCTGAATAAAGTTGTCGTTGGTTGTAAGTATTTCTTTAAAAATAACATAATATTAATTAACTTTTAATTATAAATATTATAATTAATGTAATATATAAGATACGAATCCCTTATAAAATTATATCATTGATATAAACTTAGAATAGATTAAAAGGTATTTCATGAAAACAAAGGCATTCAGTGTCTGCTTTCATGACATGAGTTATAGGAATATCATTTAATGTGTTTTGTGTCTTGGAATTCACATTCGATTATCAATTAAGATAAGATTATAGATACAGAAGTCCTTTTATACAAAGAATTCTTCATAAGCATTCTTAGTATTTTTTATTCTAAGAGAGAATATAATCTATTTATTAATTATTAATAGTTAAACCTCAAGAGCCTCGGAATTTCACTTGTGTATCTCATAATTGGGAAAATATGATATGCTCATGGGAGCCAGTTCAAAATTATGTGACAACAACATTTACACTCGTATTTAAATTACCGGGAAGAGCAGGAGGTAGAAAATTGTATCCATGTCCGAAAAGAGATAAAGATGATAGACCAAATATGTGCTTGTGGGATACATCTACAAATCCAATTTATCGACAGCCGTATGAATATTATACATTTATACTGAACGTAAATAATGTTCTAGGGAATTCTAGCTTTACATATAAGTTTCATCATTTCGCTCATGGTTTGTATTTATTATTTTTTTATTTAACATTGATATATTAATAATATGATTAATAACACTTCATTAATAAATGATTTTAGTTATTCCTGCAAAACCTGCTAATTTATCAGTTATTAATAAAACGTCTGATAGTGCATTATTGCACTGGAGTGTGCCTTTTCCAATGCAGAATTTTCCACCTGGATTATTTCATAAAATCACATACCAAAATCAGTGGGATCATCAAAAAACTTGGCAGGTGAGTTTACAAATGCTTATTTGTAGTATTATAAGATATTTTGTTTGGAAGTGTAATATACTAACATGATCACATATTAGGTAATCAATATTACAAATGATATTCACGTGCATAAAAGATATTATAATCTTACTGGATTGAAATATGCCAATACTGTATATGATGTGCGAGTTTTTATGAGAAGTGCAGTTGCAGCTGGGGAAGATAAGTGGAGTCAGTTTAGCGACGTTACTTTTAGAACACCACCAAGATGTCAGTTGTAGTTCCTACAATTTTAATTTTATTGTTAGATATTTCCCGAAATATTTTTTATATTTTTATATATTTGATATTTTAGTACCTGGCCAGCCTCCAAAAACCGATATTGGAAGCTTTGAAATAGCGGAGAATAGTGCTAGTAGAGATGTATATTTGTACTGGCAAGCTATACCGCAATATTTAGAAAATGGTGATAACTTCAGATATGAAATTGTTCGTGTAGAAGAAAATGGACGAAAAGTGTATCTTTTCCCGAATGAAACTACGAGAACATATGCTAAATTTAATGGAATTAGTAACAATAATTATAGATTCGAAATTGTCACGACAAACGTCGTTGGGGCAAATGATGAACGTGCTAAACTTTTTGTACCCAGTCAATCCAAAAGTAAGATTAAAACAGAAAATGAAGATTTATGATGATCAACTAATGTACATCTGCATTGTATAAATAATAATGCATTTATGTTACAGTACCACACGAACCTATAGCATTTACGAAAATTGCGTTCGATGGAGGATTGTATGAATTATCATGGAAACCGCCTATTATGAATAAAGAAATTACAAATTATACAATATTTTGGTGCGATAATGAACGTGATCGTCCTTATCAGTGCACTGTATTTATTAATTATTAACTATGTTATATGTATTTATTAACTATTAACATAATGAAAAGAGATATACTAACATGCACTGTAATTGCAGGGTTATCTAGATTGGGTACATGTATCAAGAAATACGACAATTTATAATATGACTGTACCAGATCCCGATAAAGTGTATCAATTTGCGATTTCTGCAAATACAAACAGAGGTAGTAGTAGTGGCATGGTATGGGCATCATGCACTGTAATACATAACAAAGTTGTTGGAAAAATGAAATCTGTGTGGATAAATAGAATTGGTTCTGACTTTATTGAAGTTGGTTGGAAGTTGGATTGTTCGGATCGCATTGGAATAGTAGAGGGATTTAATATTTATTATTGTCCCATTGTTTCACCGTATGATCTGAATTGTAAAGGCCCAAAACTTAATACAACGATAAAAGCCGATCCTCATACTATCCATGGTATCGTAAATAATTTGAAACCGTATACAACATATATGTTAGCTGTCGCTGTTTTAACAAAAAGTGGGGAAGGATTGCATAGTGATCCTTTGTATAATACAACGCTTGAAGCTGCACCAACAACTCCTCCGCAGGACGTAAGAATTACAAAAGTGACAAATACGACGATGAACATTGTATGGAAACCACCAGAAGCAATGAATGGTGTATTACGTTATTATGAGGTTTATTACAATGAATACTCACAAAAAGTTGAAGATTCAACTCAAACTGAATTGAATGATCTGTTAGCGCATACGAATTATAGCATTAGTGTAGCAGCATGTACTGTATCTTGCAGTGTGAAATCGCCTACAATTCACCAAGTTACGAAAATCGGTGTACCGGGAATAATTAATGTACCTAATGTACGCTTCATGAATTCTAGCCAAGTAATTGTTATGTGGAATAAACCTCAAAATGCCGCTGGATTCTTGAATTATTATGAAATACAGTCTAATGACGGTGATGAAATACAAAATAGTACTAAAACAGGTAACATTTTGGGAAGAAGATATATTTTTTTAAAATCATATCTTTTTACTAATATATTTCTTTTATAAATATTTCAGAGGCTCAGTTACCTATCCCTGACTGCAAAACCATTGGACAAGAAAAATTATATCAATTTCGTGTAAGGGCTGTTAATATTGCATCAGATAACACACATTTAAAAGGCAGTTGGTCTGATCCTGGTGAGGGAAATTGTTACAGTGATGGTAAGTCCATACTTGATTTCTCTGATTTTTGTTTCATCATTCAATTTCTTAACTGAAAAACTTATATGATTATATAATTTTACATTATAGGACCTTCATTTAGGGTGTGGGTTATAATATGGGTGATAGGAGGTATTAGTACTGTGGCAGTTCTTCTTTGTTTGGCGCATTTATCAAAAAGGTATGAATAACTACTGAAAATTTTATAAAATAAATATACTTTTATATGTATATATATATATATTTATTTATTTATTATGTGTATATATTGTATAGAATGTGGCTAAAGTGCAAAGCTATGCAAGATGTCGAGGTCAAATTACCACCAGGACTAGCACCGAACATGGTTCAGTATATAATATGTCGATGTAAAAGACTTAGTATTTGTTATTATTATATTTTGCTTTTTTATTATAGAAGCTTCTTCAAAAAGTGGGTGAACAACATATACGGCAATCTTCCGCTGATTCAAGTGGTTGTTCAAGCGGACAAGAATCTGTTACTTCTTCGCTAACATCAGATTCTCAGGTTTCAAGCGATAGTGGTACAGAAATAGATCCAATGCCGGTATCACCTAATAAATTGCTTGAAACACTACCAGCTTGGGAATCTTCAAGTCTTCGTCAAAGGAATGTTGGAATTACTAGACCAGGATTCACAACGGAAACAGCACGTTGGGAACCATATGTGAAAGTTGCAAAATCCGGAGAGCCCATTGTAGCAGATACATTGTCTTTGGCTCGATCTACGCCTAATTTAACCGATAGTACAGGTTACACAACTTCGCAACATACTTGGTCTTCAACTGGTTACATTAGTATGCCATCATCAGAAGAATTGTCTAGTAATCCCAGTCCTGTTCCTAAGGAAACCTCAACTGCAAGTGGTTATAGCATTATAGGAACTGTTCCTAAATCTGTAAAGTCAAAGTCTGAAGATGACAGTGATTTAACGGAATCTACTGCGGACACATTAATACCCATCAAACCCGAATCCAAGCCTACAAATCCATACATAACTTTAGCATCTTTCGAGCAGAAACAAAAAGATAAAGCTATCGACTCGTTACATGATTTGAATGAATTAACGTTTGCTGAATCGAACAAATCGAAACTAGAATCTTTGACTCCGTTCTCAACTTCTGACAAAGTTTCTAAACCATACGTGCAAACAGGTTTAATCGATTCACTAAAGAAGCCGTTTACTCGAAGTAGCATTGACAGTGCAAAGAGTGTAACGATGTCTACTCCATTTGCAGCCACATCTTTAACCGATTCATGCAATAAACCGTTCGTTTCCTCTTTTGCAAGTCCAACTACTCTGGCATCTACGCTAGATTCCTCATCGAAACCTTATGTTTCTGTGTCTTCAATTCCTGAAGTTTCGAAAAAGTCAAATCTTCAAGCAGGTGCTTTAGAATCTTCGCAGAAAGTCACTATACCCCAAACTTCTACAACTGATGGTTCGCAACCATATGTTCTCGCCAGTTCCGTGTTCCAAATGCTACAACAACAACAAAGGGGAAAACCGGAAACTTCTATTTCAGAAGCAATAGACAACGAAACGGAAGATGTTACGACATCAGGCTATCCTCTGTGTTGGCAAACCAGTGGTACAAAGCCAAATTCGAAGTTGGATACAGACAAACCAGTTATTACGACTAAACAGAGTACTGGATACGTTACCATAGCAGAAAATCCAAAGCTAGAGCAACATAGAACGTCGACGTTGTCATCACCGTATGTACAGCATGAGAGGTTTGAGAAACCACTGCCACAAACTACTACTGGTCAGTCAGATGAACAATACAGTAAAGTGACTGTTGTGCCAAGTACTATTCAGTGAAAGAAGAAAGGTGCAAATGAATCGATTGTGGCAGTGTAGCTTGTGAATTTTGTCACTTTGTATAAACTTCCTTCAATATAGGAACATTTTTTAATGAACTATGGTGCAATACAAATTTCACATTTGTAGGTGCTTCAAAATGTAATCGATGACTAAATTAAAACCTACATTTGTTTTTAGGAGCATAGTATTTAGGTCAGACCACAAAACGTGCATCCTACGAGATACATAAGGATTGTCGATGCGTATCAACAGGAATGTGTTTAAAATTTTAGTGTTTTCTAAGATTCTATATAAAATATTCGATGCTGATTTAACGACTGAATTAGAGAGAGAGAGAGAGAGAGAGAGAGAGAGAGAGAGAAAGAGAGAGAGAGAGGGAGGGAGAGAGGGAGAGAAACGAAAATAAAAAAATGAAGAGTGTCGTATAATATTCGATACAAGAACACACATCGAATATGAAACATCCTCATTTGTGAAAGTATGTACAAAATGAATTACTTTTGTATCATATATATTATTGTGCAATGTGATGTGAAGATCACTAGCAACGCCATAGCGTAAGGATTATAGATTGTAAGTAAATTATGTGGCATACCCATCGACAAACGACTCATTGTTGTCCGAACAATCAAATTTTTTGCTATCTATGGTAGTATAATAATTCTCATTTAGAAGGACTGTTATTTAATCATTGTGAAGCTTTTAATGGACTCTGTGCAGTAATATTAATATTTCGAGATACGTCCAAAACGATTTGAAAATTTTCAAAGATGTTTTTGTTTGAATTCTTTTATATCGTGAATCATGACTTCCAAATACATTTTTTCGCTCTATCATACAGGATAATAAGATGCACACATAATATCGATCAATCTTTTTTTTAGTCTCAATGAAACCGATATTTGTACTGTTCTAATTATTAATTGTTCCTTAGAATAAGACAAATATTCGTGGTAAAGGCAGAAAAAAGAAATTGTTCGCAATTATAAATTATTTATATGTAAATCAAATTGATAGAGGTAAAAATTTACGGTTTTTGAATCATTCGTTTGCTAAATTTTGTATTGTGCACAAAAAGATTATATTGATTTTTTTCGTTGAACTACAATCGTATGCGCAATTTGTCTATCTGTGTAGATAATTTATAAATCGTTCCTATAGTACCTTACTATCATTAGCATTGATTGATAGAAAGCAGTAAAAGAAAAACTATGGCAATAAGTACAGGGTCAAGAAGAGATAAGAAAAGGCCAAATCACAATTTATCAATTAAAATCAATTAAATTTTGCATGTTTCTTATATATTTCTTTATCAGTTGAAGACGTTTAAGTAATTGAAATGAATTTAAAAACGCTTCTTTATTTTTTAACACTTTAAATATCATTGCTGATTGTGTTAAAATTTTTTAGTAGAATTTCAATATCTTGTAAATAAAAGAAATTATTTAACATACGATTTTAGATCAACTTCCATCAGTGAATAAATTGTTTTAAAACTTTTGATAAAAATCATTTTAGAAATACAGAGTCATATATGTTTCAATATATAATTTTGCCAGTCAGTGAAATTGAATAAATCAAGATATGCTAAAATCAATATTATATAGTTAAGCAGTTTACCTTGCAGAAATTTTAAGGAACTATGCAATGCCATTGAATCATTTATACTAAAACAAAGCAAGATTATATATATTATATATGCATAATACCTTAAGCTAGTCATTCACGGGGTATATGAGTTTTTACAGGCCTTTTTTAATAGTTATTATTTATAGTTTATAATCAGCTATTAAATAAATCTTTTTTAAATTCTAAATTAATTCTTCATGATTTTGTTAACATGTCAATTTGTTGATAACCGTACATATCATTTAATTGAACTATTATAGATTGAATGATCTTAGGTATTGTACTGATCGGTATTTACAACAATCTCTTTGACAGAGAAATTTTTATATTCTTACAATACAGGTAGAACGATGTAGAAAAAAAAATTCATTTTGTTCGATTATAACGAGACAATCATTATTTATGGAGATTAAATAGGATCACATGCATTTTTTTAGTGTACATATTCCAGCCATCGAATAATTAAATCTATTATCAGTACAAAGAAAGGGGGAAAGGGGCGTGGAATGATTTTTTCATTCAGTTCTCGTTTTACAAGTTCAAACAAGATATCAAGATTATAACAACATTTCGGAGTCGCCACCAAGAAACTTCATTAGTGGAGGCTGATGGCGGGCGACCCCTACAACCCCACCATACGATGCTTGGGTGGGGTGTTGTTGTTATTAGGGGCCTCTAGGCTAGGGAAATGGAAAAGGGTCACCCATCCTAGAGCTGATTCGCACTTGGGCCTGCTTAACATGTGATTGTCATCGACGATTCGTAGATGCGTTACATCCACTTGTGGCTGGTGACTTTATACCTTTCAGAATTGGTATATTAACAACGACCATGCCGCTACACATTGTTTGGACTTGTGAAACGGTATTGAAATAAGCACAACGGAAAAATTCGATAATCCGTGGAACTTTCTCTGAAGCGAGCTTATATATACTCGTATGTTATATTATTGTTATTGAGAGAGGAGCTGCTAATATTTAATGAATCGCGTGTAATCTGTAAAAAAATACTGCTTAGTAAATATTAAGTAATATTGAAAAAAAAGGATTAGGAAAAGAACAATTAGATGATGATAAATTAGAGTCTATATTGAATATTGTAAATGCATTCGATAAATGCATCCAATTTGTAATTTCACATTCGAGAACATAGATTTTTTTCTTTTTTCTTTTTACACAGTAACATGCACACAAAGTGTTTAAAAGTAAGATATCCTGGAAGAAAATTTTATAGTTGATTGATTTGTTTGGAAATTATCACTTGTATAGATCCATTCTACCATGGAGGATTTTTAAACAAAATAGTGGAATATAAAGAAAAAGTGAAAGAATGAGCAAAAATATAAATAATAATGCCGACTTTGTAAAACGAGAGGCAAAATACACGAAAGCACGCAAAATTTTAAAATATGCTCATGTTGAGATAATTAAGTATTTTTCACGGTAAAGGCTTCTAGATTGATTTAGAAAGTAATCAAGCGCGTTATTACTTTATTAGGTTTTACATGTCTACATTGTATATATAATATATCTATTATTATCTATTTTTGTTACATATTTATAAATGAAAAAAAACTTGCGCACTATATATATATATATAGCTTAATCTGAAAAAAATTTTAAATGATGGAATTGTGGTTTAAATGATTTATATATATCTATATCTATCTATGAAGATATATAGAAGATATATTGATGATTTACATGACATATATAAGACATATTTCTATTATTAAACATTTACCTCTATCGATTATTAATTTGCCTTGCCCAGGTATATATAAAACGTATTCGCGATTTCTTTTTTCTCCATTTTTCATGTAATCAAACAGCCCTTGTATAATTTAGTAGCATGTTAGGATGTTTATAATGTTTATGTTATATATTTTCATTAACATTGTGGGAGCTCAGTGTCATAGTAAGTTAGATGAAATTGAAACGATGTAACTAATTGGTATAAAATCATTTTATACGATGCAAAGCAATTTTAGTGCAATGTTTCACATAAATAATCGATTTTTGTAAATACTATCTATTTTCCCTTTTTACGTGTCACATAATCGCATTAAAATACTATACGTGATCTCGTGAACTGATTTTGTCTGAGCTCCCTGATTATAGATTTTTGTCTAATATATTATTCGGAGTGCAGTGAATTGTTAATGCAGATTATTAGATTTTGATTGAAATATTTGTTGTTGACATAGTGAAAGAAAGATGTTTAAAATTTCGCTCTATATATTTTATGCCTGTTTTGTTTCTGCGGAAATTCAAATTTTCGATCATTCGTAATAATCATTTTATCCTTGAGCAACATTAATATTCGTAAACGAAATAGTGTTCAGTTGCACGGATGATGAATGTTGATGAATGTTCCAAAAATATCGGGTTTTTTTTTTTTTTTTTTTTGCAGAAATATATCAGACATGGCGCTTTTTTGCAGACATCGCGTTAATAAAAATTGTACTAATACTAATCGTGGAATACTGCAATCTTGTATCTCGTTTGAAAAATTAAAATGATAAATGAATTTTAGAAATTAATAGAAGAACCAGCCAGATTGTTTATGTAATTAAGAAAGTAATGTTTTGATATCATAACAACCATATGCGGTCATAACAAAAAATATTAAAAAATAAAATCTAATAACAGTATTCCAGGATGAATAGACCATTTCATGATAATTAATTTACACGCAGCTAACTACACACATACACACACGCACGCGCGCGCGTGTATATACTATATATATATATATATATATATATAATTCTAATAAGATCTTGTACAGAGTATTGTAAAATATATTTTTACTACATTTTTTTTGGTTTTATTATTTATTTCTTTATAACACGAAATTGTGTTTTAAGTTCGTTTTTTGTAGATCGTTGCTGTTATGCCATTATGTGTGCCGTATGCCATGCCGTTGACCCTTGCCATTTATATTAGGTTCATTTTTACAATCAATCCCAAAGTTGTTTTGTTTTTCAATACTCATATACAGATCGCAACAAAAATACAAGAATTCTTGTAAAATTTTATCTTTCAATCGATGCTGTTAATAAGCGCTTCAAGAGCCATTACTTTATAACAATTATACTGAAATATATTACATTTACATATATCGACCTGATGCATTTTGCTTATTAAATCTACAACGTATTCCTTCATTATTTTTAATTCATTAATAATTTCTGACATACTAATGAAAAAGTAAAATTCGAGAGGTCAATATATTTTTTATTTGTCGCATAATGTTTTGGTAAATATCTCAATTGTACATATTGATATAGAAAATAAGAAAAATTCAGTATAAGAAATATTGAAATTCTTCTATGTATATACCTTTCTGTATAATTAGAAAATAACTATAGTACTCCATAATAATCCATGTACATGAATGCATACAGTCTTTATTTAGATTCCATTATATTTATATATTGATTTTTAAGTCTTCCTTCACCGTGATTACATCCATTTAAAAAACATAAAACATCGACTATTATTGTTATATTTAGTAAATTAATTCAAGTCTCTTTCAATTGAAATGAACGTAAAAATATAAATTCACGTATTTTACGCTTTAATTTCAACAACTAATTTATTTTATATATAAAGTATAGTTGGAAGGAACAGGAAATATAAATCAAAGTAAACGTGGTTAGGTTCAAGGCATCATTGATGTTTATTTGATTTCTATTTTTCCTTATTATCGACGGATGATATGACCAATTATAAAAGAGTTGATTTTTGCCTAATTTTTCTTAAATAATTATGTACATGTTTTGAATTGCTTCATTTTTACAATGTTCTTTTATAAATAGAAATACTAAATTGAAGTATACATGATCATTGTTTCGATAAACAAACTGAGTACAATTACTAAATGTAATTGCAAAGATATTAACTTATCAGAAAATGACCGTCATTATACTTCATTATTCATATAACAATCAATGTCTTGTAATGTGAGTCTTCTATGTATATGTGTGTATATATATACATATTTTCAAAATTACAATTCATTCATGTTAAAACTGTTCAAACGGCTGGAGATAATATCTAATAAATCAAAAATATTTTTAATGAAAGTTTCGAATTACATAATCTATACTGTTACAAATAATTTACGTACACAGATCTTTACAGAAAATTTTTTTCTCAACATCATTAAAGTCGTTCAAAACTGTCATTTAGCAAATTTATACTTCAATTCAACTGAATAGCTGCATATTTTTACGCATGTTTAATCATAAATTAATTACTATACACTTATGAATGTTATGAATTAAATATATATTTACTTATATAAATTCTGGTGATTGATTATTGCAGCCAGTGGTGAGACAATATTTTAGTTGGAATCATACGGAAATATTTTTTAGAATATATAAGGAAATTATTAATATTATTCTTCTTTAATAATAAAATAGAATATATCTTATTATATGTTTCTATTAATTCGGATAAATGAAATTAATAGAAGAAACTTCAATAAAACGAAACCAGCTACTTTTTTATTACTCATAAACGTAAATTTCAAATATACTGTACCATATCATTTATCCGCATATTTTTAATAGCTGAAATAAATTTAAATAATAATTTTAAATGAATAAAAGTGCTAATTTCAATTCAGATATAAATTGTACGAACCGGTAATAATTAGGCTTAAAAGGTCCAGCCTTATTAAGACCCATATATTTGGCTTGTTCATCTGTTAATTCTGTTAAATGTGCATCAAACGTCGGTAAATGCAATGATGCCACGTACTCATCTATTGAGTTATATTATTATTTTACAGCTTACTTTAATTGAACAATAATGGAACATAAAAATATTTTATGCTTACCCATTTTTTTGGGTAACAGATAAACATCACTTTTATACCGCCCTGGCGGTGCGTTGAAAAGTTCAATTAGTGCTAACGCCTGAGTAGCAGCTGTGATCGACACAACAAATGAAGGAATGCTGGAACAAGACAAGTTGACTAATCGGCCTTCCGCTAATAATACGATGCGCTTTCCATCTGGCCAGATAACATGATCCACTTGAGACCTTACTTTTTCCCAAGTTAAATCGGGCGTGCGTAAACTGTTCTGTTAAGAACATATTAAAGGAGTCTTAATGTCTTATCAATATATTTCTTTTTGTTCTGAAATATAAGAAATACGAGTTTTCCCCTACAAACTCTAATTGAAAATCCAATCAAATTTTAGAGAAACTAATTAAATATTGTTAGAATTTGAACGTACAATATCTATTTCAGTATTACTGTGTCCCATATTGCACACCACACAGCCATTTTTCATTTTATCCATGTGTTCTCGCGTAACTACATTTTTATTGCCGGTTGCGGTAATAACAATGTCTATATTTCGGATGACCTCGTTTAATTTCATCACTCTAAAACCATCCATGCTGTAAAGAATATACATATGAATAATTATATTATGCTTTATGTAATATATTTTTATTTTGTTTCAAATTATCCACCTTGCTTGCAAAGCACAAATTGGGTCGATTTCAGTTATATAAACGATGCAACCTAAACCCTTAAGAGCTTGACAACAACCTTTACCAACTTCACCATAGCCGCAAATTACAACTTGTTTTCCACCAAACATAATATCTGTGGATCTTTTCAAGCTGTAATAAAATATTTAAATAGAAGCAATTGACAGGCATTTTTGATGCATATCAATAATCGATTTATAATTGATTTACCTATCAATAATACTTTCGCGGCAGCTATAAAGATTATCAAATTTCGTTTTCGTTACGCTATCGTTGACATTCATGGCAGGGACGGATAATTTTCCTGCTTTTGATAGTTGGTATAATCTATGTACACCTGTTACACTCTCTTCAACAATTCCTGAAAATTAATATTATTAATATTATCTATCTGGTTACAAGAGGAACGATGGTCGAACCTTGAATCATTTTAAACATAGCATTATATTTTTTGAGCATTAAATGTGTTGCGTCTCCACCGTCATCTAGTATCATGTTAGGTTGCCAGTTTTCAGCGGCTACACATTTATCAATACACCACCAAAAGTCTTCTTCTGTTTCACCACGCCAGGCGAAAATTGGATAACCAGCATGAGCTAGAGCAGCAGCCACTTCATTTTGGGTAGAATATATGTTACATGCTGCCCATCTAACTTGTGCTCCCAAATGCACTAAAGTTTCAATAAGAACAGCAGTTTGAGCATTGATATGAGTGCATCCCACGATTTTAGCATTTTTCAACGGCTGTTTAAAATAATTACTCATTACGTTCGTTAATAGTTTCGCTTAGTTTTGTTTTTGCTCGGACAATTCCTATACCTTATCATCAGCGGCACGTTTACGAAGTGCCATAATTCCCGGCATTTCTTGTTCCGCTATTTCTATCTCTCTTCTACCAAATGCGTGTTGATTGATATTGCGTACACAGAAATCTGTGAAGCCATTTTCAGTTTTTTGAATTTTTTCACGAGGTGACACATCATCCTCGTCTGATGAACTTCCTGTATAGGATGCTAAAATTAATCGCGATGTATTAACAATGATCGGATTATAACAATCAAATGTATAGTACAATACTTTAATATAAACGTATTCATACCAGAGCTGTAACTGTCTGTGCTACTAGCTGATAATGATCGACTACGATAACGGCTAGATTTCTTCAAGGCTCCAGATTTGGAATCCTAAACATTTAAAATATCAAATTACTAATTTATAAAATTATGAGAAATACATATTTCTCATCTTGAAAAGGGCTGCAATAGATGGAAATGGACTACAAACAGAAAAATGCAAATAAAGCTATTTTATTCGATAGAATGGACACAGTTTAATATAGACGAATTTCAGCGTACATTTGATTTCATATCATTCATGATACTTGCAGTCTAGCGATAAAAAAAATAAGAAATCGTCTTATTATTACTGTGTTATTTGATGGGAAAGCAAAAATGATAAACCATTGGCACATACCGTATTTATGTAGTCATAGGAATTAAAGCAGCCCTGAGGAAATTGCAAGGATTGCTCTATGGAAAGGAATACAAGTTTACTTTGTGTTTTGTACACATATATTCTTACTTACTAATTTTGTTCTCGCGCCGTGAAAGGCACTATTTGATGCCTCTAGGCTCTGAAATCACAATAACCACCATTTCATAATTCAAATTGGATCAAATTTTTATAATACAGTCCGTAGTTAGGTACAAAGCTCCCAAAGGTTGTACTTGTATGTAAAACTTGATTTATATAAAATATCAGTTTTACGTACACAAAGGTATCTCCCCCCTTTTCTTTTTTGTTTCGTATTTATTCCTCAGTTGTACTCAAGGCATTGGTTCAGTAGTGCTAATTGTGCCATGCCTATATGGTGTATTTAGGCATATAATGAGCGATGCATGAGTGATTGGTACCGAACCTACGGACTACTGTGGGAATAATGCTCTATATGTAAAATAATACAAGCGCCTTGATAGCAGGCAATATGTGTGCATGCAAATCACCTCTTAATTTTTGCATTATAAAATTTGAAATTATATAATGTACTATGCATTTGATGCCATTGAAGATATTAGGAGACCTATATTTTTTTTCATGATATAGTTAGTATACTAAAATACTATCATACAAAAATATGTAATAGAAAGAGCCATAAATTATAAAATATAATATGGAAAAAATGAAATATCTTTTGCCTGAAAAAATTAATATATTATTAAAGTTTTTTAAAACATTTTTACATTGAATATATAGAACAGAGTACTTAGAACATTAATACCTCAGAAGATGCATTGTTCTTGTAGCTGAGCTCGTGTATATCTATTGTTTGTAAGTTTCGTGCCAATTATCATAACATTAGCTGCATATTGTGTAAGCTGCATATTGTGTAATAATGAATTGTTACAATTGCTTTTTAAATGAAAAAATATTTCTGACGCAGAAGTATATATTCTATTTGTTAATAAATTATGTTTTATTAATTTTTTTTATTACCATATCTACATAATAACTTTCAATAATATTATTACATATATTTACAATATTAGCATATATTATGCCATAACTCATCATTTTAACTTATATAATGAATAAAGCAGAATTTAAGTTCAATCAATAAATTGAGTTAGCATTCAGTATTTTTAACAATACATTTATCTTGAAGTTATTTCATGATGTGTTGAAGTTATTTCATGGGGTTCAGTTGTCAGCAACAACAGTAGAAGGTAGTTATTTGTTTGACAGTTAACAGAAGGTATATACAAGACGATACATTAATTAGTACCATGTGTTGCATTACATAATAGCAACATGTGGTCATAAGACCTAAAAGGGTTGGGCTGAGACGTGACAGAAAAAACAAAACACAGGTAAAAGAAGATAAAGATAAATGAAAGACATATTACAAATAATTTAATAAAATGAAAAGACAGAAACGAATGAAATGAAAAGAGTTTTTCAGTATTTTTATTGAATTATTGTCCTTTGATGAGAACGAAGGTGTAAATTAAAGAAGAAATATTTTATTCTTACAGGATTAATTCAATTAGCCAGAAACAGCCAGTACGGCGGTAAATACAATACTCGTGGCAATACACTGTCGTGATTTCACATTATCAGAGTCGATAATGTTTATTTAATTGTCTGCCGATAGTATTCTTCAATTTACCTTGTTACTTGATGCTGGATCGGTGACAGGGCCATCGGTGACGGTATTTCTAGCATCTTTTCCAGACGACGAACTGTTCACAGCATCCCCGCTGTCAGCCATTTTCGATCCCAAGTCAAACTAGTGCGTTTGTCAAACGACAGGTGGTGTCTTTGTGCTATTACAGGAGCGTAATCACGATGCGCTTACGACTAGGTGCTTTTTGTCGATACTATTCGTAAATAATTGATTAATTTAAATAAATAATAATTACACGAAAAAATCGTTGTTTCCTAATTTAGGCAACGTGACAACCTCACCGTAACAGTTTATTTCGCCAGAGTATTTAAAGATTTAAAAAAATATAATATTTTTACTTATTTTAAAGTGTATTCGAAAAGAGCTATTCTTAAAGAGTGATATACTTATTTACACGTTTTATGATGAAGAGATTCAGGAGGACGGATTTCAATAATGGATTTTATGTTTAATTAAATGAGGATGAAAAATAGATACAATTCAATAATTTGTCCATAAGAAAAAAAATCTGTTTTTTAAAATACAATGAATCATAGGAAGTATGCTAGATACGGCCTTGTTCTTGTTCGACGTGTACGATCTATCCTGAAAACATTAATCGCCTTGTGCCCACCCACCAAGATGGCTCCTTTATGGGGCAATACTCGATGTTTGACGTGAAGTTATTTACACACCTGGAATTAAACGTCCATTGAGACAAGTTGTGGATGTCTTTCGATGCACGGTGTACATGAAACAGATCAAGAAAGAGTGCGTGCTCTGTAGCAGTGAAGGATCGATCGAGTTCCTGAAGAAAAAAATTATACGGGACGGCCGGTTGGTGTAATACATAGCTCGCTTGCCGAACAAAAATCTGTACAGGTATCGTAACCTTCGCTACGCCGAATAAGATATTCTGATTAATTTTCTGATTTTGCTTGGATAACTTATAGAGTGTACTCTCATGTACGCCTGGTCGTCTATATCTAATCGAAATTCGTCGAAACCCGGGCATTATCATCGGTGTCAAAATTGACCGCGGTTGTGTACAATGCATATTGATCTATTCGTAGCTGTCATTTGTATATCGAATAATTTGTTTGTCTGCTGCATGAATCACATCTTGTAAATTTTAGCATCGAGTTTAAGCCCTTACTTAGTCATCCTAATTCGAAATATAACTACTTATTACATCGCGATGGAAATACTTCGTCATTATGATGAAATATTTTCTTTTGCGTTTTAACAATAAATTGCTGTAATTTGGTATTTGGAATTATTTTTAAACACGATATATGAAGATTATTGTTATCGTGTCAGTTTTTTGATTATTGAAAAGTTGTAAAAGTCTTACTGTATGTATATACGGAGGTTAACATAAAAATGCGTTTCGAAAAGAAAATGCGCTTTTGATGTCTTACCTTGTTGAATCCATAACCTGCATAATATAAGAAATAATATATTTCAATCCATCATGAAATTCAGTTGACGTGAAAATTAATTTTGTGTTGAGTGTTTGCTTGTCATTTGATTCACCTCTTGTTTCATTAATATGAAGTGTATTTCCTAATGTAATTTATGATGCATATACATGTGATGAACACATTTCCATATGTGATTTTACATATCTTATTAATGTGAATTTCAGACAGTGAATACTCATGAATATTTAATCTAATTTCCATAACAAAAGATATAAGTGCAAATATACAAGTGTAACTAACATTTGATGATGCTGTTTGTTAGTTCGTTTATTTGCAAACATTATTTTTTTTCAGATACACAGTGCCATTCCAAAGAACCATTGCTCACAGTTGTGCTAAATTATGAATCCTGTGCTTTATAGAGAGAGATAAAATTTGAAGGTTACTTGTCTCAAAATCTGTCAGTCACTAATTTTTAGTAATATTAGTTTGTCATTCATGAAACTACAATAATAACAATTGTATTAACAAAGCTCAAATGAAATTTTGGCAAATGACATTTGTTTATAATAATTCGTACATAAATTTACATGTCGTACAAAAGTTTGAGGTATGATATATCAATGTTGTAAAAGAATCGGGAAGAATAAAAGAGCACATTATTGAAAATGTTACCAAAGGGAGGTAATATTGATTTTCATATAAATTTCTAGACTTGATATAATGACCAAAGGGAGACATACTCATGTTTAATAATTGCAAAGATAAATGAATAAGAGAAACTATTGATAGTGGTACTTAAAAATGTCCTGAGTAAAGTTTGACAAAGAAAAGATTTTTATTTTCACATTTAATTACATAAGTGATCTAAAATTAAGCTTTAAAAATGGCAAGGAAAAGTGATAATATCAAAACCATCAATGTTGCTATTGTTGGTCTTTCTGGTACTGAGAAAGATAAAGGACAAGTTGGTGTTGGAAAGTCATGTCTCTGTAATCGTTTTATGCGTTCTTTGAACGATGATTATAATGTGGACCATATATCAGTGTTATCACAGGTAATTAATAAATACATATTCTATTAAGAATATTTGTAAGCTTTGCATTAATGAATATCTTATTAATTGAATAATATGTTTTACAGTCAGATTTTAGTGGTCGGGTGGTAAATAATGATCATTTCTTATATTGGGGTGAAGTTACAAAAACAGCAGAGGATGGAACAGAGTATCAATTTCAAGTGATAGAACATACAGAGTTTATAGATGATGCATCATTTCAACCTTTTAAGGGTGGTAAAATGGAACCATATGCGAAAAGATGTGCAGCCACAAAAATTACTAGTGCAGAGAAGCTTATGTATATTTGCAAAAATCAGCTAGGCATAGAAAAAGAATATGAACAAAAAGTTTTACCCGATGGTAAATTAAATATTGATGGTTTTTTGTGTGTATTTGATGTAAGCGTTGTACCAAATAGATCTATAGAAAAACAGATTGAAATAGTAGCCAATATATTGAACAGTTTAATGAAGACTAAAAAACCAATAGTTTTGGTAACAACTAAAAATGATGATGCTAATGAACAATATGTAAAAGAAGCTGAAAAATTAATAATGCGTAAAGAATATAAAGGTTCCATTTTAATAGTTGAAACATCTGCACATGAAAATATTAATATTGATTTGGCATTTATGATTTTGGCTCAATTGATTGATAAAACCAAAATGCGCAGCAAAGTAACACCGTTTGCAGAAGCGGCTAGAGCCAGAAAAGAATTACTGGATGCATCTACAGAATCTTTACAAAGATTGATTCGAGTGCATGTTACTGACTATAGAGCACTATGGTCTCAAGCATCTAAAAAGCTAGCGCAACATAAAGAATTTTCAACATTTGTGGAATTGTTTGGTATTGATGCAACCCAAAGATTATTTAGGAGACATATTAAAAAATTAAAAGATGAACAAGTGGCAAAGAAGATTCAGGGATATTTAGATATGTTGCCTGATATTCTTCATGAAATATGTCCTGATGTAACAAATTTGATTAATGAGTATGTTTCGAATTAAAATTGTTTAGTTATGATAGAAAGATGTTGTTTTATTAAATCTATATATTTTATTTATATAGAGAGTGGTCTGCAGTACAACAGTATATAAAAGAACATCCTGATTTTCATCAATATTTTTATGAATGTCCTGAGGATATCCCGTGGATTGATTGTGATTTTGGTGAAAACAATGGAACAAAAATTCCTTACGATGTTTTAGAAACACCAGAAGCCGAAACCGTTTTCAAAAATCATATAAATATATTGCAACAAGAACAGCGGCGATTAGAGTAAGTATTACATATATATGCAAATATTTCTTGATTATTATAATTCTGATCTGCTGAAATTTTGCTATCTATAAATAGCAAATGAATTATTAGTTCTTTTTTTACATGCTTTAACATAGTTATTAAAGTTACATAGTCATTCAGGATTTTAGATAATAATATTTATGTGCAATATACTAATGCTTTGCTTTATTCTGGGTGGCGTTTATTTTGTGCAGACTTCCTAAAAGGTAAATTGTGCTTCTTATCGCTTTGTACACTAGGATATAATTTCTTTAGAAACATATAATTAGCTATACTAACATTTTTGTAGTTTTTTATATATATGTATTTTGGTATATTTAAAACTTTATAAATGAATATTCTATAAAACTATTCTATATTTTAGTAAAGATATTATAATATTATAATATTTATACAAAAATATTATTCATTAGATGGAAAAAGCAATTTAAACAATTGTTAGAAGAAACTGGCTATGTTACTCCAGGAAAGCACTTGTCTGAAGTTAGAGTTCTTTTTATGGGCAGAGAATGCTTTGAAGCTCTTTCGCATCATGATTGTCAAGAAATATATGATCAACATCAAAAGGAAATTATTGAAAAAGCAAAACATAATTTCCAAGTAAGGATACATATTTTATTATAAATAATAATAATAATAATAATAATAGACTATTGTATTTTCTGATTTTTTATATTTTAGGAATTATTACTAGAACATGCTGATTTGTTCTATCATTTTAAAAGTATAGCACCAACTGGTACTATAACACAAGATGATATTAAAGAAATAACAGATGCGTTGGTGGATGATTTTAGGTAATTAATTAAACTTAGTAATTAAACATATTTTTTGTCCCAAATTTGTAGATATTTTTGAATGATTTCTTATGGTTTATACAGGTATAAGGCTTTAGATAGACTAGATCAAGATAGAAAATTAATGCTTTTTCAACATTTGGGTTTTGTACATTGTCCTATAAGGGAACATTGTCCAGCTTATCCAAATTGCATGGATGCACTTATAGAACGAATACTTGGAACAAAAGCTCACAGGTAAATCTTTTTTTAGATCAAAAAAAAATTGAATGATTGAATTATTATTTCATTATTATTAAAATAATGGATTTTTTTTAGGCCTTCTTCATGGAATCATAGTAGTCAGTGGCAATTAACATCTGATAACAATCAATTAAATTTAGTCATACTTGGAAGCAGTGGACTTGGCGAAGAATTTGCTCGTGAAATAAGAGCACAAACGGAGGACGACGAAGTAGAAATTGATTGTCAGTTATATACGCTTGGATATCGAATAATCGATGGTGACGTCGGACTACCACACAATTCATTTACCACTTCTGACTTTATGCCTCACGGTATGTTACAATGCTATAGTTATTGAGTATAGATATATTAGAATAGAATTCTAAAAGGATTTTATATTTATAGGGTCATTCTGCATTTACGCAGATGATTATTCGTTTGAATATATCCGTTCTTCTTTAGAAAAGACTTTATTGTCGAATTTAGAACAGGAAGATAGGTTACCATTTCAAGGATTACCTATTGTTATTATGTTTGTGCCAGAATCAACTATAGATGAAATGGAAGCAATACGACTTAGGAAAGAGGGTCAAAATCTTGCTGATAGGTACTAATTACTCGTGTACCTTATATTATGTTGTAAATAGAAAAAGAATTAACCATCAATTTTTATACAGTTTACAGTGTCCATTTATTGATGTCTGCATAGAGGATTTGGAGCAAGATAAAAGGTTTCCTGCTCCGCTTGTGAAAGACGCATTGCAACAACTTATACAGTCTATAAATCATAGAGCTGGTTTTTTAAATATTTACCAAAGTGTTATTGAATGTTTAGAACCGGATATTAGGTAAAGTAGATTATATTATATGTTAAGAAGAAAAAAAAATATCAATATTACTTTTATTTTAGAATAATAATGTGTATGTTCTGTGGGGATCCATATTCCGTCGAAAATGTACTCGGTCCTCTACTCAATCATCAATGTTGTTTCCTTAGTGGCGACCGATCGATTGTTTTAGAAACATTTCTAGGAGAGTCGAAACGAAGAGTTGAAGTTATTATTTCAAGTTTTCACGGGGCAAATGCATTTAGGGACGAGTTAGTACATGGTTTTATACTAGTTTATTCTACAAAAAGGAAAGCATCACTCGCAACTCTTAAGTACGTATATAATCATTTTTGTATGTTTCAAAACTATTTTATTTTAATTTATATTTTTTTCATAGTGCATTTTCCATGAATATACCAAACTTACCGATACAAATAATGGCTGTGACTGACACTGGAGGTGCTAATGCTTTCTTCAGTAATGACTTAAGTCATTTACTTATTACGGAAGGAAATGCAATTGCGGATAAATTACAAGCACATTTTATGACATCAGCATCCAGTTGCCAACAGAAAAGTATGTTACAGTATTTAAGAGTAAATTACGTTTAAATTTTTAATTTCTTAGTTTAACTTTATATCATGTTTATTTTTATACTCCAGCGGCATTTTATACTCCATTCTTCAAAGAAGTATGGGAGAAAAAACCTGAAATTGAACAAGCATTTAATATGGAAGAACCGGGTAATCTAAATGATAGTGGCGAAGGAACTTTGGAATACTCTGCATTACATCCTATGCCACCCCCACGACATGAAAGTTACCACCTTCAAACACCGGACGATGGGTAAGTAATCTGAAAAAGATTCTTTAAAACATCACCTAATCAATTATGATTTATATAAAAATTTCTTTGTACTTCAAAAATCTAATGTGAAGCAGTATGTCTGTAACTTTCAGAAGTGGTTCCGAATCGTATGAGCAATTAACTCCTGATGGTGATCTTGGAGATACAGGATTAAACGAACAGTTTGCCGACAATAGAGCTACGCCTAGTGATGACAGTGATATTTATAGCCAAGTAGAATTTTATAGAGAAGAAAGAGAGAGGGATTTGTTAAAACCAGGAGATATTACAAACAAATTATCTGGTTAGTTTTATATTAGTTTAATAAAATCATGGAGATGAAGTATTACCTTTATTTACATAGTTTTTTAAATATATTTTTTTATTACAATAGGTTGGGTAAAAGACACGTTTATGCATCAAGATGGAGTAACTAATAGTTATTCTCACAGAGCTTTTACAACAGGCAGGCGTCATATTTCACAGACAAAACCACGACCGAAAGGAAATAGTCAAACCTTGAAACAACCTGGCAAAATAAATTTAAAAGATTTTTCAAATGTAACAGATGCCATAGCTAGAATGACAGTAGGTGAGAAGGATGAACATGGTCCTAAGATAACTATGGGTCATGCCCCTCTTGCTACACCCGAATTGGTAGACTTAGGTTCCGAATATGCGCAAGTTAAAGACGTTGTGCCCAGTCTTTATCCTTCTTACGATGGTGATTATATGTACGCTTCAGTACAAGATTCTATTGGAAATAATAAACCCAAGTTACGTCACAGACGCGAAAAAGGACAACCTTGTAAGAATCTAATTAAAGAAAATATTTGTTGGAATCTATTAATCTACATTAATTAAATTTGATTTGTAGCATATAGTGATTCTGATTCTGAGTGGAGTTCTTTGGAGAGACAAAGGGTTGCTGATGTCTTAGGTAAAGCAAACAAAAAACCACCATCACACAAAAGGATACGAAAGAAACGTACTGCTATACCTGTCGCTGCACCTAAAGTTCCATCTTTGGCTAGTATGGGAAGCGGAGATGGTATTGTTGGTTTGAATTATAATATCAAAGAGGATAAAAATTGGCGAGTAAATCCTACAGAAAGAGGTATTTATTTCGTCGATTGTTTTATCATTAGAATGATTATTAGTTATCTGAGATGATTTCTTTATTTAGTGTCTAGTGAAACACCAGATTCTTCCGAATCTAGTGATCCAGAGCATACTTCGAGATCCAGAGCAAAACAATATAAACATGCTGCTGCTAGTCTACGAAAAAGATTTGGAAATTCATTACCACAGCAACATCTACCTACATCGTTACAACATCCCTACAATGTAAAACATATGACTCAAGAAATGTTTAGTGCTTCCTGTAAGTAGTATTATCATTGATATAATTATGAATTTTTTGCATGCTAAAAGATATTTAAGAAGAGATACAAATATGTTTGGTAGCTTATGTATGCATGCTTTATATCTTTCGCGCTTTTTAAAAAAGAAAAGATATCGTTATTGTTTCAATACTTTAATTGCGCTATTAGTTTCATAACTTAATAATTCGAAATAGTTTTCAAGAATGAAGATTGAATCAGGATTTAAATAAATTGTTAATATCACACGTTGTAAATAATAGTTGTAGAATTTTTCCAATTATTTTTTAAGATGGTTCAGACAGGATACAACAGGAGGTTTGCTCTGAATTATTTCTTCTTATGTATTTGATATTGCATGAAGTTATTATCATTTTAGTAAAGCAGAGAAGTGACATTATCTTTGGCAACATTCCAGATGATGAATCCAGCTTAGATGTTTCGTCTCCACGAGAAATTAATTCTCCCAGTGTAAGTAAAAAGGATGCGTGAAAAACTAAAACTTAATCCTTGTATAAATTTTTTTAAAGACATTCTTTTTCGATTTGGTATTTTAAATAAGGTCAAAGATGGCGATAAATTGAACAGAAAAAAGGACAAACAAAAAGCGAAAGAAGATGAAAAGTTAGAGAAGCGTCGCCAAAAAGAGGAAAAGCTTAAAAAACATGCAGAGAAAGAAAAGGAAAGGGAAAAGAAGAAACAAGAAAAAATAAAACAAACTAAAGGTGCTAGTTCAGCATTAAGCATGAGTCAACAACCATTAATTGAAGATTTTGCACAAAGTGAAACAAATCGAATACCTCTGTTTCTTGAAAAATGCGTGCAATTTATTGAAGACGAAGGATTAGATTCTGAAGGTATATATAGGGTTCCTGGAAATAGAGCGCATGTTGAACTCCTCTTTCAAAAGTTTGAAGAAGGTAAGTTTTTTTCTATTTGAATATTAATTATTATTTATATATTCGTTTCAATATGTTTTACATTTTTTTATTATTACAGATGGAAATGTGGACATACATTCATTGGATATACCAGTAAATGCTGTTGCAACTGCTTTGAAAGATTTCTTTTCAAAGAGGCTACCACCATTGATTGATAAAGAACGAATGAGCGAACTCGAGGACATTTCGGGTAAATAATAATAATTGATTATATAAATAATAATATTAAATAATAATAATAATTTTAATGTTAATCTAAGTTTTGTTATTTTAAAACTAATGCTAATTTTTTTTCTGTTTAGGTGCTCGTGGTATTAGCAAACCAATGTCCGCGACATGTATGAATATGGAAGGTATGTATCATTATGTTTTAGATGTATAAAGAAATTAAATAATACTTTAGCGTAATTGACTATAAATTTATTATAGATCGAAGCTGCAGATTGTTGGCATTGCGTTTGATGCTCAACAAATTGAATCCAATTAATTTTGATGTACTTAAATTCATTTTTCATCATTTTGTAAAGTAAGTATCTATTATAGTGTAGATAGTTTACGTAATTATTGATCATACAATAATTATATTTTTAGAGTGGCTGAAAATTGTAAGCTGAACAGTATGGATAGTAAAAATTTGGCAATCTGCTGGTGGCCTACTTTATTACCTATAGAATTTAACGATCTTGGTAGATTTGAAGCAATGAGACCATACCTGGAAGATGTTGTTCAAACGATGATAGATCAATATCCTTTCTTGTTTTGTGGCGAAGAAGCTATCGTAATGGTGTAGTAAAAGACTACATTATTTCGAATTGTACAATTTGAAGTTGTACAAGTAAAACAGGAAATAATTACACGTCAATACGGTGTGTATTACTTCTGTAAAGTTTAGTCCTTATGATCATGAATAATGATTAATGATTGGTCTCGTTATGTTTATATACCATGACTTGATCGTAGTATACTTGAGCTACGACTAGGATAATTTTCGTGACGCGAAGACCTAACAAATTAATTTACGTTTACATACTCGTTCCATTGCAAAGTGTGACTGACGGAGTGATAGATTAATGGTCCTAATGATGGTTGTTTGCAGGCCCGATAATAAACGCGCATAATAAAAAGTCAATCCATGTGTCATAACAGTATGCATGTATCATGTTGGATGTATTCAGAGCGATGTATTTATTAACATGTATTTAGATGTAAGTCTCGATATTTGATACTAGCGAATACTCGTAGTAAGCTCGATGTTGCTTTTTTATCCGATGTTTTTTTTTTTCTTTTTTCTTTCTGTTCTTATGTTTTTCTTATAGGTAAGAAATCTGTTTATTGTATGCAACGCGTGCGTGTATGCGTGAGGAAGAAAGAGAGTGAGAGAAACAGAAAAATGACGCAATCTTATAAAAAAATATTCATATTCTAAAACGTGTTAAAGACATTAATATAAAATGTACGAGGTATGCAAATTTTCTCTAATATTACATGCGCATTTTTATATAGCAACAATATCAAAAGTTTCAAAATACGTCTACGAGTAACTCAATTTCTCGATTAATCGATTATCGTTTTCAGCCTCGGAAGTATTTTTAATTTGCATTTAATCGATATACATCTCTTTCTCGAATCGATATTTCAGAATATCAGTTCTATTCAGTTGATTTAATAAAGCTGCTTAGGCTCGGTGATACAATGCATAATATATCCATTCCGTCTGAGTGAAAAACAAAAACGAACAAAAGATAAAAAAAAAAAGGAAAAAAAAGAAAAAAAAAGTGAGGAAAATGAAAAGCGTTACATGTATTCGCGATTTTTTCAAGATGTGCAGATTGTAAGGATATTGATATGGTTCTAATTATTAAGGTAAATCTCGAAGATTTCCGGATTTATAACAAGTCACGGGAATACTAAATGCTAAGAACAATACTTAGAATTTCACAGACATTTTTTCAAGTTTCATAAAGCGAACAAGTGTACATAAGATTATAAGATTGTAAGCTACGAAAAGTTTATAACAAGAATATCACGAGGGATCGACCTATCGATACTTTCGAGATAATTCAGTGGTCGCCATGACACAAATCGCTTTTATCCTTTTTTACGCGATTGCATGTTATATTTGAAGAAAGAATAACTGAATAATAGACGAAGGTCCGTGTTTTTAATCGCATATTGTATTTTGTACGTCAGCTTTCGTCTGTATTTATAAAAATGTATTTATCAACGTTTCATTTTATTTCTCACGAACAGCTTTAGGATACTGTGGTCACGGAACATGCAACTGACCGATCGTCAAACTGTTCAGCCATTTTTGCTCTAGTACCTGCTGCGTTCTCCCGAACAACTACGTACAAAATTTCTCACTTGGTAAAAGGAAAAAAAAAAAAAGAAAAAACCATTATTTTAAATTAATACATTTCCGATAACCTTTATGTATTACCGTGTATAAAAAGTTCTGACGATCGTCGTTAACTACGTACTGAAGATGAAATGAAATTCAATACTATTGAACGCATCAACAGATCAAACGACTGAGCCATTAGAACTGTGATGTTACTTGTTTTTAATAATGTATAATAGTAACTGTGTCGAGAAAGGTAAAATGGATTGTTCCACGACGCTTAACGTAACGACGATGCGATCTTTGTTGAGAACGAAGTTAGCTATTGTGTTTCACGATTTCAGTGTATGTTGGCAGTTAGTTGATTTTCCAGCGTGTAAAACCTCTTCGTCTATTAATGTGGAATGTGGTTCGATTTCAAAGTCCGTTCGAATAGCGACGAATTCACACGTGGGTGTGCCATATCGTGTGTAGTTGTCATGATGATAATGTAACCGTATATCTCTCGGGGATAGAATGTTCGGAAGTGAGGATCATTAAGCAGATCAATCTATCAGATTGATCAACAATGGAACCACTGTGTTTGTTTCTTATTTTATTTTACTCGATAATCCGAAATGCGAACAAGAAACATTCCCGCGAGTAACAATTGAGGTTACTTCCGGTTTTGTCGAGCGCGAATTCGACGAGGTTCATGTTCCTTCGGCGTAATGAATACGTTGCGCGTAAACGAAATCGAGGAGGGGAAAGAAGAGGAAAGAAATGATTTTCGAACAAGTCCGTTCGATCTCGACGAGTTCGTCCTCGATAAATTTTGCACTGTCGTATTTATAAGGAAATATCGTATATTGTATGACGATATTTCGATGATCTAACGAGCGCCGCGAGGATGCTTAGCGACAAGCAACGGATCGTACATTCCCGTATTAGTCGTAACATGAAACAAACAAAACAGAATTTTATACATTCGTACGTACATAATTGTATAATGTTATTAATAGGAACAGAGACGTCGATGTTACGTGTGAGATCTGGGATATGGATCAAATGCTGTCTGAAATAATAATGACATGATTTCTGTCATTGTCGCTGAATTTAAACTGGCTAAATTTTTCGAACACCCTGCTCGAACCATACCTTTTGACAATGATTCTATTTTATCCTTGATTGCCACTGCGTCATCATTATTCTCTCCCCTTTACTCTGAGCAGGTATATTTTTTGTTTATTTGCATTTTAGCGTAAAAACACGAATTACACGAATCAATATTTTTCAATGTCGTTGCTTTCCCATTTGCTTCCTTTTCATATTTTGTTTTCCACTTCCGGTCCACGAAGGGCTAGATTTCGCACCGTTCCATTTTTAATTTCACGTTACGTCGTATAAGCTTCATCGATTTTCTTCTGTCTCTCTCTCTCCACGCTTTAAATGACATCCTCCGTGAATTTCGTGTATTTCAAGAGCATCAAGGTTTCACAAATTTAGTAGGACTAAATTTACATTGGAAAATTGGAAGCCCGCGCTCATTCATTCGCCGTGAATTTCTGAATTTTCATTTTCGCAGAATCGACGGCCTCTGGCACGCAGAATGCGTTTTTGTTTTCCCTTCTTCGTCGATTCTCTCGATTTCACTTTTCCCTTCGTTCGTTGATTTCTTGTAATTCGAGAATATTGCACAGAGTCGCTGTTGATTCGCGCTAATCAACGATCAATTCTGAGATCTTTGCATCATCTGTTTTCGCTTCATTCAGAAGGTATACTATAGTCATTCATACGTGTAACAACGTTTGTAAATAATTCGTACATACGCATAAATACAAATATAAATACATACATAGGAAAATAGAAATGTACATATATCAATCATAAGCACACGAAAATCAATGCAGTCTGCCTTTGTTGTACCGATGTTGATATCAAACATTGTATTTGAACAAAGAAACGTTTCATTATTAAAAGTTTTTCTCGAGCAACTTATACTACACTTGATTAAGTGATCAAGAATTCTTATTTTAGTAACCTTCTAGATTCGTTCTTTTAGAAGATTGTATCGGGAAGATCGTGATTCCATTGCATTGTTTCGAAACTTTAATAATTAAAACGTCTAATAAAGGAGTAACTTTAACGTCGTGACACGAACTGTGGAAACGTGAACGATCCTCGATAAATTCTTCCATAATCTGTGATATTCTAGCCTAGTTAATAAAATATTTCATTTTTCATACAATCATCTATCATTTATATGTTATTTTATAATTATATTCACCAATATATCATTTACAATATGTTATGTATCATTCATATATTATTTTTATACTAATGTTGACCATTTATTGATCATTTCAGATAAAATATTGCTTATAAATAAGCATATTGTGGCAGTGAATCAGTATAGTTTTATGAATTAGATACAATATGTATGCAGAAAATATTTACATAAATTAATACACGTCAGTTGAAGTATATAGGAAAGTATACATACATGACAAAATTTGATGTAAGACATCATTTTAAGAACTATAGAAACGAGTGTTCTGAAATTGTTCTTTATATTTTTGCATTATTGGAAATGACATTATACAAATACAATCTGCTCCACATTCTGGTTACTATGAAGCGCGTCTCAAAAATCATGCCAACGAATATTTCTGCATCTTGAAAAGAGAATTCATAGTCATTCTAGAATAGCAAGGGAGACAAGTCTCTGTGGCTTCACTTTTCCTGAAAGGCTTGTCTTCTTTCAGAAGAAAAAGATGAAAATAACAGATATTGTTTGGTACTTGAATATGACAGTTTTATAATTCTATTATTATAAAGAGATAGAATTAGAATGTGTTAAATGTCATGTATAGTCGTAATTATAAAAACGATACATCATTGTGAATTTTCCTTTTTATATTTGTTCGTACAACGGTTAACAATGTGGCTGGTCAAGAGAAAAATTTTAATAGTTAAGGTATACAATAGACGCACAGATCTGACTGATTTAATAGCAATAATAATGAAAATCATAAAAAGTATTTATAAAATTATTTTAACAACGAAGATCGTCTTCAGTGTTTGTTCTGTTTTCTCTTCTTCGCTTCGAGTTATCTGCTTATTCAGTTACAAGTGTGTGTATTTTTTAACTAGGTTTTGAAAACAAGAATTCGAAGTAGTAAGGAAACTGGCAATTGACGCAAGAGAAGTTCAAACGGAGCCACAAACATAATAGAGTTCCGCATTTAAGTTAAATCATTCAATTTTTATGTTTATCAACGCGGATTATTTTCGTCTGAACAGATGGATACATCTGAGCAAAGGAAAACAGAATAAATTTGGATCGTGGATGATCTGCGATTGTATGTTTTTCATGTTTCATGATTTAATGATTTTGATTGCAAGAATTTGATTTAAAATAAAAGAACAAAAATTTTCGAGAATTAACGAGGGAACACTTATTGCGTAATAAACAATGTAGAAATCTTAAATTTGGAAATTGGCTTGCTGCAGAAAAATTCTTGCTAGCTTGAATTTTCTTTTCTCTCGACGTAGCCAATCTGTAATTCACTTTAGCCGAGTTTTATTTCGAGTTTAAAAGTGGAAAATGCTCGAATACCGGTTACATCGAGAGGCTTCAGGATTAATGCTTTTGTTCCGAATTGTTTCAAAATTTTTTTTTACCTCTCTTGTCCTTTTGATCTTTTTCTTTTGTTTCATATTTCTTTTTCATTTGCATATTTTTTAGATAAACAGAGCGAAACTTCGAAAATCAAAGATAACCGCAGCCCTTTCTTTTTTGCGAGTAATCGTCGTAATAAACCAGACCACTATCTTTCAAAATTCTGATCTTTCTTTGGAGAATCGACATCTTTTCCATCTTCTTCGAAATATCTTTCTCATTTTTCCTCTGAATCCCCTAATTATTCAATATATTTTTCATTTTGATTCTTTTTGAGAAATTTTGAATCTTTTTGAGAAGATTCGTTTTGCTTTAAATGATCCAATATATTTTTAGGACAGAAGGTTCGAGTTTCTCGTTAGAAATAGTTCAAGATTAATTTCACGCTCTCGTGGAAGGTAATTTTTGAACCAGTCTCGTGGAGGGACCGCTCGATATATAGACAAATGCTACCAATTCCACCTCGTTCCGTTTCCTTTCCTAGTCGTTTCTACGAAGAAAAGAATTTTAATCGTGGATAGTATCGCGAAGATCGTTTTTTTTTTTTCTACTCGGCGTATTTACACGAGCAAAGGATAAGGGCTGTAGATTGAACTACGAAGTGTCGCCTGAAAACGGAGATAGAGAATCGGGGAGTTTAAAACGAGCTCGAATTAGTGATGGTCGACGATGCAGAGCTCGTTTCTCTTTCTCTCATTTCCTTTCTGCTCTTGTTTTTCTCTTTGCTCTCCCC